>JAQFVV010000738.1:91985-244549 GCA_028023455.1 Epiperipatus broadwayi | reverse complement strand
CCAGTGATTATTATAACTGGCAGATTTAACACATATTAAATAAGATATTTACAAAAAGAATATGCATATTAACTTATTGTGGAAATATCTATATCTATATATATATATATACAGTGTGCGTAAAATTGACTTAAAGTAAAATATGTATTATCATTTGCAATATAGTTTTGGTAAGAATTTTTTAAAAAATAAAAAATTTCCAATAGAAGTAAAAATTTAAACATTTTCCACATTTTTAATTATTATATGTAAGGGGTATATATCATAACTTTTAGCAGAAATATCTAGTTGTATATTATAATAAAATTCACTTTTATTTATTTTCAATAAATTTATATCCAAACCATTACATAAGCAGTGGGGAAAATATAGTCAATATTTTACATATTGATTATACTAATGGTCAGACTGAGACTGCAGCCACCTTTCAAGTTTATTACACCCACTCTATAACTTATAAGTAAAATACTGCTACTTTTTACTTATATTGGGGATAGTTAACTGTTATATTCACAAAAGATCTTAAATGCTCTTAGTGATTGATTCCAAAACTAGTTCAAATCAACAAGGGAACTCCCATAATTTAAGTCATCAGATAATGCATATTTAAAACACAAAATAATATAATTGACAAATTTTGTCTTAATTAAATTTTATACAGTGATATATATAGAGAAGAGAATTCAGCCAAATTAACAATTAATACAACCCATTTATTTACAGATCAAATTATAACAACAACAAGAATAAAATAAAGTTCAACTAATTGCAAATTTATTTTAGCTTAGTTAATTCCAATTTTAATTAGGAAGTAAGTTTACACAATTCTAATTTTAAGAAAATTTATAGAGAAAATATAAATCTTACTCTCATATTTTAGTATAAAATCTAGACTTTGATTTATGCTTATATTGATCTAGGTTATGGCTATTGATTTTTTGGAGTGATCATCCCTATTTTCTTGACAGTTTTTAGAGTTCATGAATGGTATTTCTGAATTGGTTTTCTTAGTGGCTTCTTCATCTCGAGGAAGTGTATACTTCATTTCATTGTTCAGCAGTAGTCTTGGATGAATGACAGGTGGATATCTTAATAATGGCAGGTCAAGGATTTTGTTCACATCTTAGACTATGGAATGTATAGGAACTGCTTGGTGGAAAAATGAATAAACATACCTTTTGTGAGTCTATCAGAGCATGGTAATGTTAGAGTATCCCCAGAGATTCCCATACATCACTGAAATATAAAACTAGAAGTTCATAATAAAAGAAACCACAGCTCTCAGTAATATAACAGAAACTTAACCCCAGCAGAATAGCTTGAATAATCTGAATAGCTTCAATAATAGCAATGACTGAACTAATAAAAATTTATTAGCTTAAATATCCTTTTTTATAGTTTTCCTTACTAGATCACAATTATACTTTCTTATATCATTATCAACTCTTTTTTGCATCAGTTTACATAATTTGACATATTCATTCCTTTTTAGTGCATCATTTTTATATATTTTCATATTCCTTCTTTTTTTCATAAATTCTCTACTCTCAATAAAAATTTTACTGGTCAATTGCTGATTTTTCTACAAGCTATCTTTGTTGCAGTTTTTAAAAGTATATCAGTTATTTTCCTATTGATTTCATTCAAATTTGAATCATGCTCAAAATTTGTTAATATTTGAAAACGATTTGCAAGTTCTAATGTAAATTCATTAGAATGTTTGTGAAGATTAGTAATATCATCTGTGAATATCATTTTTCTTAATTTTTGTCTCTAGTTTTGCATTAACGTGTATCTAATATCTCATTAATTGATTATCACTTCCTGAGTTGAATTTATTAGGAATAATACACTCTTGAAATATTTATTTTCTTTTAGGCAAAATATAATCCAATTTTGCTGTACCTTCATTTGGAAGCTTCCATGTCCATTTCCATTTAACATTAAAAAAAAAAGAATTTATAATACAAAGTGTAGTGTTTGTAAAAATGGCAGACATTTTTGTGCACTCCAGAAAAACTAGAATTTATTCGTAAGGCTGTTTTTAGATCGCGCTCTGATAGTGAGGAATTTAATTAGTGCATTGACGTAATGGCGATCGACAATTCCTAGAAATATTTGCTAATTACAAATATTTCTAGATAAGAGACATTACCTTATTGGTCAGTGCATTGATTGATCATTGCAGTTGTCAGAGAGCGATAAGACTGGGTAACATCGAGCAGTGTAATATAGAGAGTAGTAGAGAGCAGTCACGCAGTAGCAAGTTGCAGACCATGCGTTTGGAGAGCATCTGCTTGCAGACCATTCATTGGAGAGCAGTTGGTGCAGACCATTCATTGGAGAGCATCCGTGGCTGAGCTTTGTTGCAGACCAATTCATTGGAGAGCTTCGTTGCAGACCAATTCATTTGGAGAGCTTCGTGGCAGACCAATTCATTGGAGAGCTTCATTGGAAAAGAACAGCGTGGGAATTGTTTAACATTATTTGCTGACTGCACAGTATGACTTGCAGTTATAACCTTGGCACAGTCATAAGTGTGGATATTACAATGGCGCAGTCGCATTTGGAACCTGGGAGTAGCGAATACGTTGAACTACAAGTTTAGCCGTAGACGGAGAAACCAGGTGAAAATGTCAATCCCAATTAGTAACGTTAGCAACAAGGGTTTTTCTGGAGTGGAGGGAGGTGTGTAGTGTTTGTAAAAATGGCAGACATTTTTGTGCACTCCAGAAAAACTAGAATTTATTCGTAAGGCTGTTTTTAGATCGCGCTCTGATAGCTGAGGAATTTAATTAGTGCATTGACGTAATGGCGATCGACAATTCCTAGAAATATTTGCTAATTACAAATGTTTCTAGATAAGAGATGTTACCTTATTGGTCAGTGCATTGATTGATCGTTGCAGTTGTCAGAGAGCAATAAGAAGACTGGGTAACATCGAGCAGTGTAATATAGAGTAGTAGAGAGCAGTCACGCAGTAGCAAGTTGCAGACCATGAGTTTGGAGAGCATCCACTTGCAGACCATTCATTGGAGAGCAGTCGGTGCAGACCATTCGTTGGAGAGCATCTGTGGCTGAGCTTCGTTGCAGACTAATTCATTGGAGAGTTTCGTTGCAGACCAATTCGTTTGGAGAGCTTCGTGGCAGACCAATTCGTTGGAGAGCTTCATTGGAAAAGAACAGCATGGGAATTGTATAAATGTTATTTGCTGACCACACAGTATGACTTGCAGTTATAACCTTGGCACAGTTGTAAGTGCGGATATTACACAAAGTTTTTTTTTTTTTGGAAACTCCACAAGTCTATGTCTTCTCTTATTTCTATCACTATATTCAAATTTACCTACGGCACTTTTATCCGTCAATTTTTTATTAATTTTAGCATCAAAGTCTTCCATAATAATTTTAAAATGTTGTTTGGTCTAATCAAAAGCCTTTTGTACATCCATATAAAAATCTTCTACTACTTCACCACTATGAGAACTTGTTAGGGCGGAAACCTGAATTATCTGCCTTTGATATCTTTTTTTAAGTTGAATAATTAATATTGGCACTCTGTCCAATACACCATCAATATCCACAATGATATGCTTTCATTTTTTATTTATAATGAATCCTATTCCATTTGTACTTCCAATATTTATGCCTTTGTAATAAATATGTCTATTTTTTAAATATATTGTTTCTTCATCTTTTCCTCTAACTTCATAAAGTCCAATAATGCCCCATTCTTCCAATTGTTGCACTGCTCCTTCACTTGAAAGTGATGTGCAGTTGCACATACCTAAATAAAAGGACATTCATCAAATGGCACTCTGAGTTTGTTATCAGGGTATTCTTAGTACTCTTCACCTTTGGTCACCAACTTCTGCCTTGGTTGGCAACTTTACAGCCTCCTGGGAATAAGGGCCATGATTTATTTCTATCATAAGTGTAAATATTTATTAGAAAAATGTTTTCATTCACACACACATTCATTCTGCCTTCAAAAAAACAGATCTGATATTTCAATTAAGAGCTAACAGGGAATTGAAAAGAAAGACAGTAGTTCTTTTTGATCTTAAACTCAGAAGTAAAAAACCAATAAACTCACCTTGCTGGATAATTCATGTTGGTGAGCAGCTTATCCATGTTTGTATACTATATAAATAATAACATAGTAATAACGGCTGCAATCACAAGAATGTATGGAGTGGTCATCAGGAAAATTTGCCCTGCTCAGTTCCTTTAAGGCCTCCACAAGTGTCTCCTTTCAGTTAATAGCGAACTTCTTTCTGCAGCCATATTTATATATATATATTCATGCACTAAATTATACACATGTTCCCGGATAACATTTATGTATATATTCAAATTTGCATACATTTGTTCATCTGCATAATAAAATAGTTCCTTTTTTTATAATCCAAAGCTGAGTGCACTTTATATATATAATAACATTTATGGGAATTCAACATTATAGTCTATCTTTGATTAAATCATTTTCAATCATGTATTCAAACATATATGGGTTGGCATCAAATGTAATGAAATGGCATTTTAAGGATGAATATTTTTGATAATCTCTCTTCTCATATCCACCAGGAATCAGGCCAGAGAACTATAATAATCAGTGATTAACCTCAGAAAAACACCAATTATCATGATTGTTGGATATAATTCCAATATAAATCCATTATTTCTTACAGCATTCAAAATCAGTTAAATCTCATTTAATTTTAATATGTCAGGCATATAAAAATAATGCTCTAGTATATCAAATACACTATACATAAACTCCAGATGCAGAATAGCATGATGAATAAAGACCTAATATGCATTAAGTTTAACAAACAAATAATTCTTCACTTGTTATAAAGAGGAATTAAACATTTATCTATTATAAAATGAAAATTCTATTTCAGTCATAATTGATTTTGTTTCTAATTTCCTAATGACACAAATTTTCAAGATTTGTTTTCCTCATTTGGCTTTTGCTTGAAGAAATATGTGAATGGTTTTATTTAGTATGCATAGCCATTATACATCACATGATCATCATTTCTTATGCTTGCACATAACTGTTATTATCACAGGCAAAATTCTCCATACAGTAGTGCCACTCAGTGCCATCCAGAGTAATCAATGGATGCCAGAAGGCTTGTGCATAAAATCCACCATCTAGTAGGCACTAGATGGGGAATTTTATGCACTGAGTGGCACTACTGTATGGAGAGTTCTGCCTGTGATAATCACAGCCATTATAGTTTTGTAGTATTCATTTTATTTCTTATACTTTATGTTTTAGTTCCAATCAATCTTTTTTTGCTTGATATGCTAAATGTATAATAGGCTGCCTAATTTTATTTGTATTTGTATAATTTGCTTATGCCTTTATAGTTTTGCAATATTCATTTTATTTCTTATACTTTATGTTTTTATCACAACCAATCTTTCTTTGTTTGATATTACCTTTAAATATGCTGAATGTGTAATAGGGTTGCCTGTATTTGCTTATACTATTATCTTCTCTTACAAGTAGGTCTATATTCTTTACCTCTTGCATCATAGAAATTTTAACAAATTCAAACAATATTAACGTATGCTATCTGTATTGTGAACCTGGTATTATAAGACTAATCAAACACACACAACACGATGAACAAGGGATATTATCGTTAGTTTGATGAAAAATAAGCCAGGAATTATTCAGTTTGCAATGATTACATAATATAAAGTAATGACAAAGATTGATGCATCTTGTTGAAATGAATATAGGCCCATGAATTCTCATCCATTATGGCTATCTAAAAACTACACAAATACTTCAATATAGTAATATGAATATAAATGCATGATTAGTTTAGACATGTTGATGACCAACTTCTTAATCTAAACTCTCAAATCTCTAAACAATTTTTAAATCATTACCAAACAGCTCATACTATCATTAAATTCTTCTTTATAATTTTATATTTAAAAAGGTGATGCATATTATAAAGAACTTTCATCCTTTTCTTATTCTTAACTCCAGACACATTATTCATTTGTTCTTTATATAAATTCATTAATTTTCTTAAAATATTCTGCACTGAGTGACTAATCTGTGACATTTTTGTAAAAATCTTGTCTCCAGTGTGAATACATCAGTGCATGTAATTTGTTTGCTTTTCATTTTGTCACTTCTATGAATGGATTGTGTATACAAAATAAATTTTTTTAATTATATCAGGACGTCAGTAAAAAAATTTCAATTTGAAACAAATTTAATTTTTCTGTTTTATTGTTTACTTCCCCTTACTTCTTTTTAATTAACTAGCTTTTCATTTAACAAACAGCTCAGGCTATTCCAAAGTTTTATTAGAGTTTCCCCTACATCATTCAAAATATGTTAATTTTGAAGACTTGGAATATAATTTTTGCTTATCCTTATTTCTTCCTCATTTTCTTTATATCTCTTCCACCCTCATTTCTACCTTTTCCAATGCTACATCAGAAATTATTTTGACTTTTCTTGCCTTTTATCTTTTTCTTTTCTATTTTTTCTTTAAATCTCACCTCATTTTCCAATGCTGAGTCTTTCCCCTCATCTATATTTTTACTTGGTTATTTAGCATTTCCATAACTTCTATTTTTTTTTGAATATTTTAATTACATTTCTTTTGAGGCTCTGTATTCTCATCATTTCTACTTCTTTATTTTGTCTTTCCTTTAATTATATTATTTTTAAATTTGTTCTGATTAATTACAATAACATCCTTAACTCTCTAGAGTTCTACATTTTTTTTATTTGTTCTAATGTTCTTTTCTTCTACTTTATCTGAATCTATCTTTTTTTTTTTCATTCTTTGACATATCTTTACTTCCAAGATTCCATTTCTAATTGAATTTTTAATTTATTTTATTTCTTTCATTAAAAGTCATTTCATATTTGTTTGATTTTTACTCATTTTTTAGAGTATTCTTTATAGCTTCACTCTTTCATGTTTTTACTCATGGTTTTATCCCCTCATTATTCCTTCCATATTTTTTTAATAATAGCATATATATGTATAAATATATTTCCTATCATCTTTATTTTGTTCCATTTTTTTTCAAGATGGCCTATTCTCTTGGCTTTTATTCCATGATATCTTTGCTGTTACTGTCAATTGGTTATTTTTCATTGTTTATACTGTTGATTCCTGTACCTCATTTGATTTCATGAATTTTCTTGGACTTTTATTTTTACCCTATATCTCATTAAAAGTTATTTGACTATTTTAATATAAATTAAACACTGATTATGTATATATGTGGGAAAAGATATGAATCAATATATGAGTGCTGATTCAGTTGTATGAGCGAAAGAGAGTGGATAGTTGAAGGGAGCTTTAAAGTCTGTATTCAAATGTCCTATAATTACATTTAAACTCCACGTATTTGAATTATGCTTGTATTTCAAATATTTTAATTAGTTTATAAATGTATTATATTTCCTTTTAATATCTAACACACAGACTATATATATATATATACCTGTACAAACAATGTAATATATAGGGTATTTTGATCTCAGACTTTTACGTGACCCTCAACTCTCCACACTATTTTATATCACTGATACACTTGACTACATATACACCCAAAAGATAAATAAATATTTTGTGCTAAACCAGCACTTGTCAATTGGTCCAGATTATCATCTCTACACATATATATGATAAGTGCTCAGATATATATTAAGCTAGCCAATCTTCATACTTTAATGGACAGGCTTTAATCCACCCTATTCTCTAATTCTTCAGCTGTCCATCGTATTGAAAATCTGATGATGGAATGCTCAAATCCCATACTGATGCTGACATTCTCATCATGCCCAGGTTGACCATAAGTCACACTGACCCCTCATGTATGGGACATGATCCATTTAAGTACATATATGAGGGCTGGGCAGACATTTAAGCTACTACTTAATATCTAACATGCAGCCTACATATATATATATACATGTACAAACAATGTAAATATATAAGCTATTTTGAGCTCAGATTTTTACACGACCCTCAACTTTCTATACTTTCTCATACCACTGATACATATGCATATATCCAAAAGATAAATAATCACCAATATATGTATTTTATGCTAAACCAACCTTCATCAGTTGGTCCATATAATAAGTGCTCAGATTTATATTAAGGTAGCCAATCTTCATACTTTAATGGACACGCTTCAATCCACTCCACCCTCCAACTCTTCAGCCATTCATCCTTATTTCATGCTTTTGAGTATATTAATGGAGATATTCATAAAGTCTTCATAAGTTTATTAAAATGATTATAGAAAGTCTGATTTGTAAATTATTCTTATTTGTATGTGCATTGCAAAATTATTTCTTCATAAATATTTATTTATTCTCAGAGCTACATGGGTAGTAGCCATTGTTTATTTATAGAAGTTATTAATGTCCTTAGAATTTATATATTTAAATTTTTATGTGATTTTTGGTTTAATTATCAACAGTGTAAGAATTAATTCCACACTATTTTATTATAGTTATTATTACAATTCTTTTATTTTTCTGATATACCTAACAATTTTTAGCTATTAAAAATTTACTTAATATTGTATTTTCTATTTGTATTGATTTTCATTAGATAAGAAATCCATTTTTTTTTTCAAAATTACTGCGCAAACTCATATGCTTATGTATTCACTTGCATTTAAAAGAGTTATATGATTGTTATAGAGGCAACGCATTTTTCAAACAGAAGAAGAAGAAATAGAGATAAAAGTTGAAGAAAAGATAGAAGAGGAATTTGAAAAAATAAAAGAATTGGAAGAACAGGAAATTCCAGAAGATATTATTGATGAATCTCTTTATTATAGTTATGAAGATGATTTAACTATGATGCCAAGTTTAAAATCATTAGGTGACAAGGAAGAAATTCCAATAACTACTAGTTTTGTACCAACTCTATAGTATCCTTTTTTATTTTGTGAACTTAAGAACTGAAGGTTGATTGCCAGTTGCACAAAGTAATTAACATCCACTTTTGTCATTACAGTATACTGTTGTGCTTATCTAGGGTTTATACAAAAGTTGGTTTTTGAATTCCAGTACCCCCCCCCCCCAAAAAAAAAAAAAAACCCAGTTAAATTGATTTTCAAATTTTTATAAATATGTATATATATATATATAATGAAAATAGAAAAAAATATTTATATTTATTGTAAAATTTCTCCATTTTTTAAATATTTATGGAACTGCAAAAATATAACAAAATAAAACATATCTTATATAAAATCAAACTAAAATCTGTACAAGTTCTCAATTTTTAAGTTCATTTAATATTTATAAAACTACAATAATAAATATACATATATATAATATTTTATAATAAATGTTTTTTTTAACTGTGTTCTAAAAAAATAAAAAATAATATTTTTTTTCAATCACAATTAGGCGTTTTAAACCTTTAAACTTCACATGATCACTATTTTCTATGCTTACACAAGTTGTTAAAACAGAGGCAAAATTCTTCATACAGTAGTTCCATCCAGTGCAAGCTAGAGTAATAAATGGATGCATGAAAGTAGGCACTAGATAGGGATTTTATTCACAAATCTTTTTGCATCCATTGATTACTCTGGCTTGCATTGATAGCACTACTGTATGGGAAGTTTTACTTCTGTTTTAATTGGGAATTGTATATTTAACTTGAAATAAAAGCAAGGATGTCCAGGAATTAATTCAGTCACTACTTTCAATCACTTATTATAAAAAATAATGATGAAATTATTTGATTTCTGGACACCCCACAATTTTATTTCAAAGTAAATATAAAAACCCCAATTGAAGAGACCAATTATTTTTTGGTTTTTTAGTGCACAGTAAATAAAAGTGTTTCTTATAAAATTATATGTATATTATTTTAAAAAATTTAATATTCAGATATTTTTTCTAATTATTTCTATATAAATGAAGAATAAAAATGCTGCAGTTTGTGTAAAAATTTAAAGGAAATTAATGTCACTTTAAAAATGGACTATAATATTACTTTGTCAAAAAAAAAAAAAAACCATTAAAAAAAAACTTATACAATCAAGAGAAAGTAAAGTTTCAATGTTTTAAAAGAAGAAACTTGTACGTTTAATTGAAATATATTTGTTTTTATTTCTACTTTACTTAATTGTTATTACTTTTTAATGTAATCTTTTTTTTTTAAAAAAAAAAGTTTAAAAAATATATTGCTCTGTCGAACACATCACTGAAAACTTAATGAATTGATGTCAATACATTTGAAATTCAATCACCCATATTTCTACAGCAAACAAATCAAGGGAACACCCTGAAATATTTCATTGCTATATTGCATTGCCATTGATTTCTAATAAATGTCTAAAACAGAAGGAAATCTATTTGATAGAAATTTGTTAAACCTGTTTTACAAAATTTATTCTAAATAAATAAATAAGTAACAAAATGAATAAAATTTCTGTAGTGTAATTTTCATTTCATCATCTTTGCACAAGCTAGGGATTGATTTTTATTCACTTTTAATGACTTGTGAAGGGGTGTAATCATAAACATATGTCCAAAAACATGTGAAAAAGGTGTATGATTCCAAGACACATATTTTGTGGTGAATAAGCACTCGGCAATTAGCCCAGATAATAATATCGTACACATACCTTTATCATTGTTCAGTACACAGAGAGAGTCAATTAGTATAATTTAATTGATTAAGTGGATAATCTTTAGCCTAATGAATGAATGAATGAATAATAAAAATTATTAAATAAACAATGAAGTTTTTAAGTTAAATAAAAGTGTAAAAATATAACAAAATAAAGTATTCTTCACACAAAACCCAATTAAAAAATAACTAAAATCCATATAAAATGTAGATTATAAGTTTTTATTTTATTTAGCATTTTTTTCCCAGGAAATATATTAAAAAAAATTTAATGTCCATGAATGATTATTTAATCTTATTCTAGATATAAAATTGCTGAAATAAAAAAAAAATTCTCACTAATTACTGATTTTGGTTTACCATTTTCAGGGCATCAAATAATAAATTTGATACTGAAAATTCAATATTATCTTTATGAAACTTATAAATTGATTTTTTCATAGTTTTTTTTAGAGAATTGGCCTGATTTATAGTTTTTTCTATTTTTAACATAATCATCATCAGAATGTGTTCCATACAAGAATTTGGATATATTCTAGAAAATATTTTTCCAGATAACTTAATAAAATCAAGATTTTAAGCTAGTGGACATACGCTAGGTTTTTTTTTGTTGAAATATTTTGAGGATTTTACAAATATAGCAAAAAAATTACCAATCCAACTTGTTTTCTTTCTTGAATTTATATTTCTAAAGCATTTACTAATTTGGAAATAAAATCTTTAAATAATTTAATTTATTCAATAGAAATTCAAATATGGCTTCATTTGTTAATATGTTGACATTTTGTGCTAAGGCAGTCCTGATATTTTAAGAAATTTGATGATTTTTGGATATTTAACTTCATTTCATATATGAAAAGCAGTAATATCAAGACATTCTTTTAAATGCTATAAACTCTTTCCGTCATGGTCTCTAAACTATTCCATCTTGTTGGCAGTCAAGAATCAGATTTAATTTATTTCCACCATTTTTTTTTTACATTTTTTTTGAAGGATGCTACCTCTTATGACAGTTTTTTTCTAAAAAAATTTGCAAAATTTTTTAATTTAGGAAATTGATTATAATTGTAAGACAGTATAAGGAATTCACAGTTGGTTGTTTAGGTTAGGAAAATTTTTAAAATCCTTGTTATAGTCATCTCCACATTCTATGTCATCTTCTAATTTCTCATATGAAACATATACATCAGTTTTAGCATTTTTCTTATTTTTATATATACTTCAGTATTTTCTAAATGTATGGCATATGATTAATTATAGGTTATAAGCAAACACATTTTTATAGCAGTGGCATCACTATCATTGCAATTACAGCAATTTCTAGATGCAAGTTAAAAATTTATAGTGACTTAGAAATTAATTCTAATATTTTTTTAACATTGTATGAACTAATTGTTGAAACTAAGCCCAAATAACTGTACATTGCTATTCCAATATCTCTGATTTCTTTTGTTAATTCACTTATCTGAAGTTGTAGAATTTTTTTCATATTTTTTTAATACAATCCAATTTATTTATAGTCTCACATTTAGTATTATCATGTTATATAATGAGCATGCTAATAGTTCTTAATAAGCTTTTCTGAATATCCCTATCCTTAGACCAGTTTCTAGCTCTGGCTGGCATCAGTGAGGCACGAAGACATTCAGCTATTAAATTTAAAAATATCAAGTTGATCTCCAGCATTTATTTAATAGTTAACTATTAAGTAGAAAATCTGAAATTTTCAGACATCCAAATCTAGCTACCTAACCTAAATAGCCATATAGAACTGAACTTAGTTCAGATACGCATATATTAATAGCTTTAGAAATATAAAATCACCAAAGTCTTAAGAGCAAAACAATAATTGCAAGGAAATCAAGTCATACATCATGTGACTTAAGTGCAATTGGTATTACATAAAATGTATGAATGAAATCTATTAATTGGGATGTTTTTTTTGGTAATGAATATCTCTATTGTTGCAAAGTCTCTTATATACAATGCCATTCATCAGTTGAATCAAACTTTGTTATAATTTCTTCTAAACTACCCCATTTCATGAAATTAAAAATATTGGCTTGCTTTGGTGAGCAGAAAGAGGGTCAAGATGTTCATTGCTTGTTGATTATTTTTGTTTTCTTGGTAATTATTATTTTATAAATTGCTTTCAGATAATCATAGAGATGTTCATATTTGGTCCTTTTCTGCTATACATACCTTGTCTTTTCTGCCCTTTTTGAAATTATTGCAAACCTCTGACTTATTTGCAACTTTTCATTTCATATAAAAATCAAATGAAATATTTTTATCAATGACATTAATATTTAATAATGAAATAATGTTATACTATTAGAATAGACATAAATAAATTTACTGATTAAAACAAGAAAAATAACAAACAGGAACATAAACTTCCTATTCCTGTTTATGATCAAACCGAGGGGAATGAAGTTGTTATGACGGAATTGCTTAATGCATAGTATAATTAGTGTGCAGGATTAAACTAGTTTGGTTTGGTGATATGTATATGAGAAATATGACTGATGTCATTGATCAATTTGTGTACTCCCACATAAAATAGCATAATAGAATGTGTTTGCCTGTCTAATAAAGATTATTTGTTTTACTACAATATGTTTATGCCTGGGGTAATTATTTTTTAATTAAATAATTAATTGATTTTTACATATTCCAGTATCTACAATTAGTTTTTTAAATTGAAAACTGGTTTGTGACATTTTTTTACCCCCCCCCCCCCAGGCGATAACATTACTTGTACTGTATATTAAATCATGATTTCTCAAACAACTGACTATATATCTGAATATAAAAATTAATGTCTACATCTTTCTTACTCATATCCTGGGGTTTGTATCCTAAATTATTGAAAGCGGCTTATAATTTTTTTTGATGGCTAACCCATAGCCAAGTCAGATGCCAAATAGTGATTGATAATGGATATTAGCTATTGTTAGCTAGAAAATAAAAATTACTAGTTAATATGAATTGCTCAGATGAGTCTCAATACATTAATTGTAAAAATACAAATGTGTAATGCAGCCTTCTCTAATGGTAGAGAAGATATCATGGTCTCTGAGCCCAAGGTTTTTTGTATGTTGCTTAAATTATCCTAATTAGTCTTGAATATGTAGGATTTATATGTTATATCTGTATATTGATTGGAAAAGATAATCTCATGCCAAATAATACAAGATAAATAACTAAGTTAGCTGTAAGCTAACTATCTGGAAATGTCTTGAGATTATTTAAAAAAATTCTCAGATGTTTGAAAAAATATAAAAACTTTATATTTGAACCTCAGATTATAACTATGGCAGATTAGTATACTGATTACCACATGGTCAAGAGTGCATTATTATTTAAAGGGTCTTATATACAGTTTGCATTAAATCATATTCAAGTTTATTTTAAAATTGATTGGGGTTACGTGGACATAATTCTTCAGAGTAATAAACATTTAGTAAAACTTTACATAATGACAACAATAATAATGAATTTTATTTATTTATGCTATTGGTCTTTATTTATAGAATTATATAACTTACAGAAATAAAAATTATATTAAATGGAAGTTAAATAAGTAATGTAAAATAGCCTTTTAATAGCATACTTCATAGCAAAGGCTTTTCAACAAACCTTCATAAACTGTGAAAAAAATATCACTTATCAAACTTAACAATTTCTTGGAGCTAAAATTTTAAGCAATGTATCTGTTATTTACTTTCTTGCTAAGTATAGTTAAATCCTCAGTCACCAAATAATCTTTGATGGTTAGCTGCATTGGTAATAGGCTAGATACTTGAAAAAAAAAGTATAAATTAAAAAAAAAATTTCAGTATAAAAAAAACGTGGTTTAGCAATAAAGAGGAGAAAGAAAGTCTGTTATGTGATCTGCTGGAAAACTGAATGTATTCTTCAAAAATTTTTTTACAAAAATATTTTGATCAGCCAAATATAAACACATACATATGTTTAATTTTAGAATGCATACAGAGATGGATTGTAATAAAAAATTGAAACATATTTAGTGCAAAACTTAAAACCTAAATATATTTTGAATTTAAATGGATGCTATTACAATATAAAATAAATAGGGTGAGCTTTCATACTATATGTATTTCCACTGTACTTGATTATATGTAGAGGCTTATATCAACCTAAGATTTATTGTTAATTGCAATGCTTATATTATAATAACTGCCTTTAGAAGTCTTCAACAGTTAAATTATGAGATTGCTTATGTATTTAGCAGACCAACACAAGGATTACATGATCTGGTATTATGGATACTTACACGATAGTGAATGTAATCACAACACAAATTAGATTCAAATATCCATAGTTAATCAAAAATTATCCAACTAAGAAATATCCAGGAATGATAAAATTCAATAATGAGATAATATCATGATATATTATACTAGTGATCATGTTATAACCCAATTTTTCAATAATTATAATAGAGAAAGCTGCTGGGATGTTCAAACAATCTATTTTTGATTCAGACATTTTATCAAAATCACCCTTTCCTTTATTTTGTGGTAATATCTTATAAATACAATTTTTCCAAACCACTTTGAACACTTTTTAGCAAATCCTTTATTGTATATATACATATGCCTTATATTTCGACTGTCCTGTAGTCTTCTTCAGAGCTATGATATAATGAACAAAATAAAATAAAATACATAACTATACAAATAAAACCATAAAAAATGTAAGCAATAAAAAACTAAAAACAGCATAAAAATATAACAATACATAATTAAAGAGAAATAAATATAATCAAATCCAAATAAAATAATTCAGTTAATATAAAATAATATAGAAGTAATTGGGAGATTATTAAAAATGAATACTATATTTAGATTAATATTGTTCTTGAATATGTATGTGTACAGTTAGGAATATACATGTATAATTTATATTTATTTTCTATTCTGTATTTATATTGTATATTTTATTTTATATTAACTGGATTATTTTATTTGGGTTTGATTCTACTTACTTCTGTTAATTATGTATTGTTATATTTTTATGTTGTTTTTAGTTTTTTATTGTTTACATTTTTTATGGTACTATTTATATAGTTATGTATTTTATTTTGTTCATTATATCATGGCTCTGAAGAAGATTGCAGGGCAGTTGAAACATAAAATGTATTTATATATGTATAATAAAGGATTTTGCTAAAAAGTGTTCAAAGTGGTTTGGATAAATTGTATTTTTGATTCAGAAGTATTCCATTCAATTCACAATTCAATATTATTTATAAGAAACTATCCATGTCTCTGGGACCAAAATGAATTCAAGAAATTCAGATTACAAATTCCTATATACTTAAATGGCTTTCATATATTATTATGATTATCAATGTGATATTATTACAATTTGATGAAAATATGTCAGATTTTCTGCACTCATAACCTTGACATTATTTACTTTAGATAAATGTATTAATTAGGCTAGAATTTATTGTATCATTTCTAGCCTAAATATAAACTTTAAACCCATTAATGATTAATATACTGCTTTTTAATTAGATATAAACATGTGGAATAGTTCAATTTCATCCGTTTTTCCATGTTATCTTTTTTAGATATACTTAAAATATCTATTTGATCATGTTTCATCACAAAATGAATCTTGGAAATCATATTTTTTTTAGCATCTTTATTTATATCTCATAAGAATGTAAAATGGGTTGGACATCTTATGTATGTATCTCCGGACCCCCGGCCCCGAACCCCGCCCTCCCCCCGCGTTTCGGCGGCCGGGGTGGCGGCCCCGCGGCTGCCCCCTAGCAACCCCTTTTACCCGCACACAGAGAGAGAAACAAAATTTCCGCCGCAGGGGCTGACCGTCGCCCCTACTTGGGCTTGGCTTTTACCCACCCCCTATCCATAGGTTGGGAAACCTTAGTCCTGTCCTTTCTATCCCTAGGACCAACCCCGCGGAAACGTGGCAAATCCCTCTCCCTCCCCGTTCGGCGGGCGCCCGCCCCCCTCCCCTTCCTCCTACAAAACTGAAAATTTCACGCCAAACCCGGTGGCTTTCCCCCCCCCTGGTAACCTCCGTGAAACAACCCCCCGGTCGGCATCCCCATCCCCCCCGGCGGTTGTCTGGGCTGCACCCCCGCCCCTTTTACACAAAGGTTCACCCCCGGGCTGGCCTTTTCAACAACCCCCTGGTGGGTACGCCCCCCACGGAAACCCCCGGAAGTCGTGTCCCCATCCCCCCTCCCCGTGCGCCCCCCCCTAAGGAATCGGGCCCCTGGGTTTTTCCCCCCCGGGGGTAACCTGCCCCAGGAACCCCGAAAGTCGGCCCTTCTCTCCCCGGGGGGGGGGTTGGCGGCTAGGTATCCCCTACCCCCTTACCACAAAGTGAAAAATTTTCCGCTATGGCTCCCCTTTTGGCTTGGTTTACCCCCCCTAGCGGGTTAACCATTGCTCCTGTCCTTTCCTATTGTGATAAAGGCAAACCTCCAGATTGTCTGTGTAAGGTATCATGGTCGGCAAAATCCCTATCTATCCTCTCTCCTATCCCCTTTTGTTGTGCCCGGGTTGGTCGGGTTCTGTCTTGGTCTTGCCCTCACCCCTTTCCTCACTACTATTACATGGATGAAAGAAAACCAAAATTTTCTCTACCAATAGCAATATTATATGGGTCTGACCATTCGCCCCTCTTTTGGTGTCTTTGGCCTTTTCCCACCCCCTTCCTATAGGCAGGTTGGTGTTAACCATAGCTCCTGTCCTTTCCTATACTAGCCATTATTGTTGATAAACGGCAAAACTCTCCTACGTTTGCCTCTGTGCACGGTCATGGTGCCGGGTGTGTAATCCCTATCTATTATAGTTTGTTTAATCAAAATTATCCCAAATCCACATCAGTTAGCTGATAAAAAACATGAATATGATCTTTTTTTGAGATGGTGGATAGAATATCTAGGCATTAAAAACTTTAACTAAATGATAACATTTGATTATTGATGATATTAATTTTCCTTGTGTACCATATTTTTAACAATTAAGGATCTCACTTTTAAAATGATCTCATTAAGATTAATGGTGTCAAATAAAGCAGAAAAGATTGGACAATTGACATTGAAGAACTATCATCCAAGCTTACAATATTGAAGTAGCTACTATGGTTTTATCAAGTGCTTGTTTTTACAATATTCTGTATTGCTATTGACAGTTATTATCTGTGAAAGGATAGAACGATGTTTTGTATAAAATTCACCCAAATTATTAATATCTCATTTTAACTTACTGTGACTTGTAATTTTTGTAGCAGAGCAGATCAGCTTTATCCAAAATGGCAAATATGTATTATCTCACTTGTTGTATTAAGTCTATTAAAAATGATTAAGCAATGAGTATTATTTGTTTTACTCTACATGATTTAGTGTACTAATAGTGTGGCTGATTTTATAACTTCTAATGCTTGAAATTAATGAACTCTTATACAATAATTCATTCAATTACTATTGTCATGTACTTTATAATAATTTAACCATAAAAATGTTAGATATTTTATTAAGCAGCCATACTTATTATATTCTTCAAATAATAAAAGGTAGTTAAAAAGTTTCTTAATTATTATTATTATATCCTTAATTCTTATTTTTCAGTCATTCCTTTGGCTATGATTGCAATAAATTATCTAATTTAAATGTTCTTGATAAGCAGACTGTGATGTTTGGTTCTGGAAATCTGATTATTTTTATTAACGTTATTACAGGACAGCATACATATATGAAAACTATAAATAATGGAGGTATTGGTCATATTGCGGTAAGTTGATTAAAATTAAAATTTATCATCGTCTAAATAGACTTACACTTGTTTGTTTCTTTGAGGATCAAAATTTTAACTAAATATTGTATTTGTTTATTAGTCCTAATTAAGATTATTCATTATTATTCTATATATACAATGATCAAATATTCAGAATAGCAATTATTTGTCCACAAAGTTGTTATATATATATTTTATATAATAATCAATCTAAATAAGATCGAAATCCGGCTTTCATCTCTTATTAAGACACTTTCAAGATATAAAGTTTTATTCATCACATGACCTTATTAATTACATTCATTTCATCTATTGGATATTATTCACCTTAAACAATATAGCTGATATTATATATGTCAACCTATAAATAAAAATACATAAAAAAATTTTAAACTATAGAATTGTGAATGAAAGTTTATAAAAAAAAGAGGTGGGGGAAGAGAGGATAGAATATTTAGGTAGTTTTTTGGTAGCCGGTCATGGCCGCTTGATGGCGCCATTTTTTTTTTTAAAAAATTTCCCATTAATTACATTTTTTGATACTTTCAACACATTACCACAAAAAATTACAATAACATCAAAATTTCAACTTTTACACGTTTTGTTTTCTTTTTTCACATTAAACATATGGCGACTTTTTTTTTGGCTGTATGGTGATTTGTATTACGCGATTTCTATTTTGTCCTTACTATTGAGGACACTTTTTTGATCCTTTATTTTTTCCTACTATGTCTTTAATATTTTATTTTTAGGAATCGAATACCTTTAGTTGCAGGAGCCTGACTGACATTGATTGGTAACTAGCACAATTTGTGCAACATTTTGTTTGTCTTGTATAGTTTATCATGAAAGTGTGAGTTTTCCCGTGAGCTCAGCTGAATCATGTTTGGCCCTACCCTTTTCCAATGTTTTTTAAATTCCAACTTGTGTAGAGAAGGTTGGGGGATGGGTGCGACAATAATTAGTGAGTCAGACTGTGATTTAAGTAGAAATGAAATTACTCTGCTATGGAGATATCAAAACTTGGGGCCACTTGCAATCCAAACACCGTCAAACAATACAGTAGTGACCAGTGAAATGTATGAATTCGCATAAAGTGTCACAAAGCACAAAACAGATTGAAATATTTCTGTGCAAAGCCATCTAAGCAGCCTGCAATGGCTAAGATAAACACAACTGTTTATCTTATCCGTAAATGCAGACCACAAAAACAGCATTTTTATCTGTTTTAATACATAAACAATGCCATCAAGCGGTCATGACCAGCTATCAAAAGACTAACAATATTTATTGGTTTATATAGATATGTACAAAAATGTATGTATATGTATTTATATAGTTTAAAATTTTTTTAGGTATTTTTATTTATAGGTTTACATATATAATGTCAGTTATATTGTTTAAGGTTAATAATGTCCAATAGATGGAGTGAATGCAATTAATAGGTCATGTGATGTATAAAGCTTTATATCTTGAAGAAGTCTCAATAAAGGGTTGATAATTAAATATTTGTACATACAATTTTGTTGTTTGTTTCATTCTTATTTAGATTGATTATTATATTAAGTTATTATTTTATCTCTAATACATTTTTAAAACTTTATATTTTAGCAGCAGAGATAAAACATCATATTACTAATAAAACTAAGGATGTAAATGTTAATACAAATTTTTTACCAACTGGGTGTAAATTGAATTTTTTTTTTTTTGAAATAGTTTAAAATTTCTCAAGGAAACTCCAGGCAGGCAACCCAAGCCATTTAAAATTGAACGTAATTGAATGCCAAACTAGTTTTTGCTGGAAATTAAAGATTTAATGGTAACTGGGTCATTTAAATAAATGATGATTTAAATGTAACTAAAAACATAAGTGTAATATAATATTATTTTTACAAATAATAAAAGGATGGGGGAGGATTTCCATACATCTGTGAATGTAAGTTAAACAATTTTTATCATTAGTAGCAATTTGTAAATGAATAGGGGCATTCTAACACCAGAAGAATATATATCGATATTGGAATCAGAATTGCTGTATATATATTTAAAAAAGTAAATGTGGATGCATAAGCATGTAATGAAATTGATACAGTTAATGCAGAGAACTAACTTTAGTACAAGAGATTCATAATGACCAGGGTCTAAATTAATCCAAGTAATTGCCAATAGTTTATTAACTATTAAACACCATCTTTTGCTCATATGTTGAAAAAATCACATCAATTAAAGTTCACCTAGTCAAAGTACCTATATTTTTTTAATAATGAAATGCTTATTTTATACTACAATTGATTCTTGATTTATTACTAATCCCATTATTATGATCAATTTTATAACTGCTTTTATCACTTTAATTAATGATCAATCTATCAGGCATAGTGATCTAGTCAGATCATATGAGATAGATATTGTTAGAGACTTTTTCCAGATCTTTACGCTTTAGTAGCAGGCAGGGGATTCTCTAAATAGAGCTGCCTAAACAGTCATTTGAAGATTTGAAACTAAAGCCTCAAAGTAATTTTTTATTGGTTGGATTATTTTTTTTAAACTCATGTCCCAAATACAATTTCAAAATGAGTCATTATTGATGGTATTACTTTTTGAAACTCATGCCTCAAGATAAAATTTTTGTCACCCAAAATGTGAAAAATATATTAGTTTTTAAAACTTTAACTATTTGGATTTAAGTTCATATAAAGCCTTTAGTTAACAACAGAAAAGCAGTATCACTGTTAAAACACATTAAAATTCATTATAAACAAAAATGGAATAATTTACAAAGCACATATGATATGTAAGTTGCAGAAACTATATGTATGAAAAATATTAATCACTCAGTTAAGGCTGAGCGCTTCTGAGGTTCTGTACCTCATAAGCATAGCCATATTGAAAACTGCAGTATTGTTTGTATTAGACTTAATATATGCAAATTAAATGCAAATGAGTTAAGTTGTCCATTTTTTAGAAATATCGAAGCAGGTGTCATGTTTGTTTATTGCATTATTGTTGCCATTGATAAAATATGCCTCTTTAATTTTTAGTTCATAGATGTTTGTTTCTATACACACAATTTTGGGGTTGGAGGGAATGAAGTCATGGCCAGTCTTTTTTAGATGTTCAAGAAATATAGAAGTGTTGTCATTGTTCTTCTGTGCCCTTTTATATGTGTACATGTGTTGAGTGGCTTTGTTGTTAATTGTAGTCTTCGTCTCCCCATAATATATGATGTGGCATCCAGGCTGAGAGCAGGTCATGCTGTAAATGACCTGAGGTGTTTGGGTAAGGTCAATTTTATCCTTTGCATTGTTAATAAGTCTGTTAGTATTGGCATGGGTACCACAGTTTTCAATATAGCTATGATTTGGGAGACATGGAACCTCGAAAGCACTCAGCCTTAACTGAATGATTAATATTTTTCATGAATATAGCTTCTGCAACTTGCATATCATATGTGTTTTGTAGATTATTACATTATTTGTAGAAGTAAAATAGAATATTGTTACAAAAAATGAAAGAAAAACATTGTGGAGATTGATGGAATATCAGACAGAATGTTAAGATTAGTTATTTAACTAAATTGAAGAGATGCAGATAATTTAGATTTATGCCTCAATAAATTTTTATTGTGATGAAGAAGTAGAGGATTTTTATATAGATGTATAAAATGCTTTATTAAACCAAACAACTATAAGAGACTGTAATACTATATTGGTAAATGTTTTAAAGATGAAAGTGCTGTGAGTAAATTTTGTCATGGTGATAGAAATTAGAAAATCCACAGATGTGTGAAGCTTACAAAAAAAAAAGATAAATGGTATATTATGAATATTGTTTTTGAGAAAAATGCTAAATGGAAATGGCCATGGAAGCAACAAATAAAAGTACAGCTGAATTGAATTATATGTTGTAATCAGAAGACTTGTACTTCAAGATTGTAATGTTCTTAATAGATTCAACGCAAGAAATGATTTTTCATTAGTGAGATGTAAAACATGCTGATGCAAAACTAGAGTGACAACAATTATTAAGCATTATTAACTGTTGATATTTTTAACCTTCAGAAACCATCCAATAAATTTAAATTAGAATTTTCAAATCATTTAATAATATTAAAAGATTTTGTAAGATGATTTAAATTTGAATAAAATCAATAAAAAATAACCAATATGTTATTAAGAATTGCAACTAAAATAGCTGACCAAAAAAAAAAAAATGCAATTTACTAGTAAATTTTCTACTGAGACAAAACAATATATGAAGAAAGAAATATGAAATCATATTAAAATGATCCATTAAGAAGAATTGAATGTCTTTATTTGTAAAATGGTATGATAAAGAGTTAATAACAATATAAGAAAATATAACTGTGACTTGGCAAGGAAAGCTGTAGAAGAGAATGAAGGTCTTAAAGTGTGAAACAACATATTGTTATTGGAAAATTATTTTTGCAATAAGAATAAAAGATGTAAGTGTTGTTAAAAAGAAAGATGACATCATGAAATGTATGGAAGGGTTCTATAAAGAATTACTTAGTAATAAAGAACAAGAAAATAAAGTATTTCTTACAATTAGTACTTTTTTTTTTAATTTTTAAGTATTTTAAATGAAGAGATGAGATATGTCATTAAATCTATGAAGCAGAGAAAAGCTTTAAGAAGTAATTGAAATATTATTGATATCTTAATAGAAGCAGTTGAAGAAATAGAAAAAATATTGGCAAAGATATATACTAAATGCTTTCCTGAAGGTTTGTTATGATAGTGTTTTAGTTGTATTTTTATATTGGACTATTTCCATCATCTAATATGAGTATTGAATGTCTTTAGGAACATTTAACTTTATTTAAATATTCCAAATACATTCAACTATTAGTAATAGCACATCAAACAGGTTAATATATGGACAGTATTTCAAGTAGTATAATTCTCCCCTATTTTTCAGGTGTTGCTGGTCTGACCTGTGACAGTACTAGCATGAGATTCGAACCTAAACCCTTAGATTCTTGAGTATTGAATTTTAAAGTAATGCTCTAACCAATTGAGCCAGGCTCAGTTGGTTAAAGCATTACCTTCATTAAAATTTAATACTCAAGAATTTAAGGATCCAGGTTTAAATCCCATGCCAGGCTCAGTTGGTTAGAACATTACCTTCATTAAAATTTAATACTCAAGAATTTAAGGATCCAGGTTTAAATCCCATGCCAGGCTCAGTTGGTTAGAACATTACCTTAAAATTCAATGCTCAAGAATCTAAGAGTCTAGATTTGATTCCCATGCTAGTACTGTCACTGGTAATGTCAGCAACACCTGAAGAAGAGGATAGATTAATACCTCTCAAAACGTTGTGCATACATTAACCTGCTTGACGTATTATTATTAACAGTTGAATGTATTTGGAATATTTAAATAAAGTTAAATTTTTTCTAAAAACATTCAATACTCATATTACATGATGGAGATAGTCCAATATAAAAATACAATTATATATTAAATGTTTAAATGATAAAGATTAATCAAATGATTGAAAGAATAGGTACATATAATGATTGAAAGAATAGGTAATAATATGGTATTGATATTTAAGAGAGATGATAATGAAAATATTAAAAATTACAGTTCTTATTAATTGTATGCAAAATTTTTACCAAAATAATTACAACTCATTTACAGCAAACTTTGGATTCAAACCAATCAAAAGAACAAGTTGGATTTAAAAGTGGTTTTACTATGGTGGATCATATGCAAATATTGAGAGAAGTTACATAGAAAGGTCCAATGAATGTAAGATTATCATTATGCATTGGATTTGTATATTATGAAAAGATATTTGATTCAATAAACATTTTTATGGTAATTAAAGCATTGGATCATCAAGGTGTAGACTCAGGATATTGGAATATTCTGAAGAATACTTAAAAATACAACACCTATCATTAGATTACATGGTTATACTAAGAAGATTAACATTGAAAATGATGTACAACACTGATTCCATACATTCAAAACTTTTTACAACAGTACTACAAAAAGTGCTTTGTAGATTAAAATAGGAAGCTAAGGGAGTGAAAGTAAATGGAGATTATTTAACTGATCTAATGTTTGCAGATGATGTGCTTGTTTTTGCAAATAATACTTCAAAGCTTCAGGAAATGTTGTAAGACTTATCTGATGAAAGTAAGAATGTAGGACCTAAGTAAAATATTAAAAAGACTAAAGTAATGTTCATTGGATTTTCACAGAAGAAGAAAATAAAGACTGATAATTATGAATTAGAAGAAGTTAGTAATTACAAATACCTTGGTTAGATTCTTAATTCTTCATCCAGATGAAAAAATAATGAATTAAATTAATTATAGAATTAAACTTGGATGAAGTGCTTTTAGTGAAATAATTTAATATTAAGAGAAAATATGCCAATATGTTTGAAAAAAAAAAAAGATTTAAAATTATGTATGTGTTTTATCACTTTTTATTTAGGGATGGAAGAGCAATACAAAGATGTCAGACCATTCAATAAAGTATGGGAAAATGTATGTCAGTAGTATAATAAAAAGAGGTAAAAAATAAAATACATAGATGGGAAAATAAAGTTATTTCTAACATCATTGAAACAATTAAAAGTTTGAAATAGAGCTGGGCTGGACTTACTACTAAAAGAAATTATGAACAGTTGAAGTTTTAAATTGAATCCCAAGAGATTACAAAAGATTTAGAAAGAGATCATATGTTAGATGGATAGTTGAAGTGACGTTTTTAGGTATGATGTGGAGAAGAAAGGTCAGAGATAAAAAAAAGTGGATTAAAGTTGAAAAGACCTGCATGCTTCAGTCTATTAATAATAGTTGAAGATGATAATGACCAAAAATTAATTAAGACTTGTATGGGAAAACAACTTTTACTTGATTTCATTTTCAGATTCCATATAATTATTAATCTTTAATCATTTAATTAATCTTGCTTTAAAAATATTTTTAATTAAAATTTACTTGATAATGAGAATGTCTAAACAAATGATTTAAGTTTTTGAGTTAGAAATAAAATTATAGAAAGAAGAATTATAAAAATAATTTTATTTATTCAAAAAAGAAAATTATTTGAAAGAGTGCTTTTGTAAGTTAAACTTATGACTTGCCCATTAAAAAACATTTAAGATTATTTTTATATTTTATAAGATTAATATTTATAAAATTTAATCTTTCATGCACACACATTCAAACATGCACATACAACTCAATATATATATAATGTTTGAGTTTCCAAATTTGTATCAAGTTTAAATAAAGCTTAATTCTAACTAAATAATTTTCTTAATCTTCCTTTATAACTAACTTTTCATAAGCTACATTTTAATTTTTCTCTGCTTTGTTCCTGCAATCATCATGAAAATTCATGAAGTATTTATTTTATATATATATTAAATTACAGAAATTTAACAGGATTTTTCTGTGTATTAAAATAATTTTTTAGTTATGATATAATAAAGCAAAGTATCAATTAAAAACTGGTATTGCTAACAGAAAATATGTCATTTAGAAAATATATTTATCTGAAATACTTCAAATCAAAAGAGAAAAAATTTCCTAAATAAAACCTATAGATCATTATGGAAAAACTTTATTTAATTATGACAATATTCAGAAAATTGTTATATTTGCAATAATGTTGTTTATTGTGAATTCCCAATATAAGCTTGGATAATAAATTAAAAGTAGTTTCCCCTTTTGACTTGAAATATTTCAGACAAATACATTTACTATATGATATATTTTAGTGCATTTCCAGTTTTTAATTACCTTACTTAATTTTGTCATAACTGAAAAATATTACCTACACAGAGAAATCTTGTTAAATTTTTATCATTTAAAAAGCTATAAAACCTATAAAAAATCTCATATATATAAACATAAACTTTTCCTAGCAGTTAATACTATAATAATTGGATTAACAACTCAATGCTGGTTTATTGAACATGTGAAATACCATGCTCTCAATCCAAAACACAAGATAAAGTCTTTTGAAAAGATAAAAATGGATCATTTTATTCTTTTTACCTATATCCATTTATATAGGCCATTCTAAAGCCCTTTATTCTGAATTGTTTTAGATTGACCTATATAAATGAATATAGGTAAAAAAGATAAGATGGTCTATTCTCATTTTTTCAAAAGACTTTAACCAAACCAGCATTGAGTTGTTAATCATCAATGTATCAGATTAAAAACATATATAGAATAATATTTGAGCAATGATCAAGTTAGGTATAGAAAAGGTGCAGAATATAATAAAATACAGATTTACATTCACTTTAAATACTCATTCTAAATACAGGATAATCAATAATAAGAGTCGTGCGTAGTATTTTTTTTATTGATGTAAACTCACATAAATAACCAAATTTATTTATTCAGCTTTGAAAAATTTAATTATTTAATATTTACAAAGAAAAAATCTTTTAAATTCAATTTAAAATGATAAAAATTAACCAATGTGGAATTCATACATTTTTTTTATTATACACGGTATTATCTGAGATAGTTTCTTCTTTATTAATCACTTTAATTTAAAAAAAAAAACAGAATTTATAGCTCTGGAATATCCCAAGTAGAATTATCCCAAAACAGGATTATTTTAGATAAAATCCAGCACTATAACAACTATATTTTAATATTTATAATTGTTGTAAGCCTACCGATACCTAAATTTCTTTACTCAGCTTTAAAAAATTAACTATTTAATATATATTAGAGAAAATAATGTTATACTAGTTAAATATTTTTTATATACTATACCATTTACAACTTTCTTAAATACATTAACAATAAACATCACATGACCACCATCTCTTATGCTTGTGTATGACTGTTGTTAAAACAGGCAAAACTCACTATATGCATGCCACACACAGCAAGCTAGAGTAATCAATGGATGCCAGAAGGCTTGTGCATAAAATCCCCATCTAGTGCCTACATATCCCCAGACTAGTTTCTGGCTTGTGGCCTTCGTCAGTGAGGAGCCTTGGATCTGAGAGCACTGCATCTAGATCTTAGGATGTAGTTAAATGGAGATAAAAGGTGGTTGCTGGAGGGTTGCATTAGATTCTTAGATCTAGATGCAGTGCTCTCAGATCCAAGGCTCCTCACTGACGAAGGCCACAAGCCAGAAACTAGTCTGGGGATATTGGATGAGTAGGCACTAGATGGGGATTTTATGCACAAGCCTTCTGGCATCCTGCGTATAGTGAGTTTTACCTGTTTTTACATTAACAATATCATTTTATATCAAAACTTTATTCTAACAGTTTTGACTGTCCTGCAGTCATCATCAAAGTTCTTTATTTGGCTTTTGAAAGTAGGATTGTAAAGAACTCTGATGATAACTGCAGGACAGCCAAAACTGTTAGAATAAA
This sequence comes from Epiperipatus broadwayi, assembly GCA_028023455.1. Taxonomy (NCBI): domain Eukaryota; kingdom Metazoa; phylum Onychophora; class Udeonychophora; order Euonychophora; family Peripatidae; genus Epiperipatus; species Epiperipatus broadwayi. The sequence continues at coordinate 216,675 of JAQFVV010000738.1, read as the reverse complement.
GTTTTAATATAAAAACAGTATTGTTAAAGTGTTTAAGGAAGGTGTAAGTGGTATGATTTCTAAAAGTAGAAAACAATACATAAGAAAAGAAAGAAGAAGAAAATTAAATAATTTTTTACATTTACATACTGATTATTTTCATAATCTATCTTGTAAATTAGGTGGTATTAACAATTACAAAAATCAAAGCTTGCTATTTTTTTGAATTTCTTTGGTTTCAAATGTCTTCATATTTATTTCAGAGTGCATACTTAGAATTAAACCTGCATGCCCAGAGATTGAGATTGATAAATATTTACATAATAGAATTTTTAGGTCTTCTGCGCAGCATTTCTGACTGTAGTAGGCCTACAAATAGATAAGTTTTCCCCTTCAGTTTTAAAATATTTATTCATTTAATATTTATGAGGAAAAATTGTTTTAAATTTAATTTTAAATGCTAAAAATTCAGCTGAATTTAAAACTAAATAACATTAGCTTTTTTAATTATTGTAAGCTTATAAATAGCTAATTTTTTTTTATCTCACTGCAACACAGTTACAAGTGGAATCTCAAACTGCTTTTAAGAAGAGTGCTTGTTTTATATAAATATTTCAATTTTGATTTTTTATTATAGGCATTATTTACAATACATATTAAAATAGTTGTATAAAAAAATTAAAAAATATAACTATAAAATTGTAAAAATGAAGAAATAAAATTAAGCAGTTATTATAATGAAATAAGTTTTCTTTTTATTATTGTTGTCATTAGTTAAAACAAGTTCTATAAATATTACTTTTTTGAAAAGTAATAAAAAATATGTCATTTGAAAAAGAAGAAAAAAATTTACAGCCATTTAGACTATAAATAGTATGAAATACTGCTTTTCTTTTAAAAGGGAGAATAAACTATATGAACTAAATTCAAATTAATTTGATTTTTGAAAAATAGATATATATATATTTAGAAAGGTAATGAAAGGGATTCCTATAAGGGCATTTGAAACTTGATATTGGTATATTACATACTGTATGTAGGCTCTGCAGGTTAATATTATGGAAAGAAAACATATTGCGGTAGGTAAATAACATTAGCATCTATACTAATTATATTCATGGTCTATATCTTGAAAATTAGGAAGCTCCATCTTAGAGTATGCCATTTTCTGAGTTTCTTAAATTTTAAACATTTTAATATTTATTTCACAGTGTAAGTCTAGAGTTTGTATTTCAATATATATGTCTAGAAATCGAGTTTGTTGACACATTTGTAAAATAGCATAAGGATTTTATTTAAATCCGTCAGGACAATGCAATAATAAGTTTTTGATCCAATGGAATTAATTTTAAAAAATGTTTTTAAAATTGCTCTAACTAGTCTGAATTTTGAATGATTACAAGATTTTTTAATTTTTTTTTAGTTACTTATACTAATTTAGATTTGAAGTTAGACTTATTCATTTTACTCTTGCTTGATATTAAACTGAGTTATTTTTTTAAGAATTGTCTTGACAGAATAATTAATTGATATTATTACTTCTGATAACTTTGGTTGATACTTAGACACCAAAATAAGTGAATAGAAATGGAAAAACTCTACAGTTACTAAGAATGTTTAGGAGTTTTTAAACAGAAAATAAAGTATTCATTTTTTATATAATTTCTGAATTTTTAATGTTTATTCTGTAGTGCAATAATATCATAATATGTCATATGTGTTATATATTGATCTGATAAGTAACAATGGGACCTGAGAGCCACATGAAGAGGACTTATTAGTATGTTCATTATGAATCTGACAAACTTTTATTCATTATGAAGTTAATTTTAAGTGTAACTATTGAAGCAAATTTTGGATTTAAAACACACAAAAAATAATTATTTATTGTTAGAGGGAACATTTATCAAAAACAAATAAAATAAAATATTAGTACTTACACACTAGTATTCTGTCTGAAACCACTAAACATCACATGATCACTATCTCATACTAGCACATAATTGTTATTAAACAATTCAAAACAAAGCAAAACTCTCCATATAGTAGTGCCATCTTGCTATGGTTGTTAAAGAGCCAAAGACACCAAAATGTATGGATACTGAATTGAGTTCAGACCCATATGACTATATATAAGCTATTGAGCTTGGATTGAAAATATTGTGTTTTCAATTTCATTCTCATAGTTTTGTAGTTAAATAGAGTTAAAAGGTGGGTGTTGGAGGGTTGCATTAGATCCTAAGATCTAGGTGCAGTGCTCTCAGATCCAAGGCTCCTCACTGATGAAGGCGACAAGCCAGAAACTAGTCTGGGGATATTGGATGAGCAGGCACTAGATAGGGATTTTATGCACAAGCCTTCTGGCATCCATTGATTGCTCTTATTAGCACAAGATGGCACTACTATATGGAGAGTTTTGCTTTGTTTTGAATTGTTTAGTATTCTGTCTGCATACAAATTTTAATTGAAGCAAAATGAATACTAATAAAAAGAAAATCAATATTATTACAAATTTTAATAGTACAATAATAAGTTATTAACTGTTTGTGTTACTCTATTTCTTGAACTAGAGACATTACTAAAACAGACTACTTTATGAAAGCTGGAAACTTTAATTACTCTTTCAATATACTTTTACTAGTGCGTTTAATAGAACTGGCTCCTTTGTTCTCATTTTGATCAGATATAACTCTTAGAACAATTATAATGAACACTTCATTTTATGAAGTTCAAAATAATGAAAGCTTTCTGTCAAGAATGAATGAGACAATGAAGTTTATTGCAATGTTTTATTGATCAGATAATAAATTAAACGTCATACTGAAGACTGAAAAATAGTGCTGAAAATAATTAGATTTGTAATAATTTTGGAAGAAATAATTTTATTTATAGTTTTACCTAAATAATTAACTGTTTTATCATAACTAAGAATTATAATTGTATTATTGTTGCATACAAAATTTATCATATAATTTTTTGAAAGTTTATTGGTTGCATTTTGAATCATCCATTTGGATAGTTTTTTAAACTCATGTAGATTGACCAATTAAAATCTGTTTAACTTATGCCTCATTCCTTATGATGACCAGATACTAATCAATTAAGTCTGCAGTTTTTGATTGCATTGCCAGTCTTTGGTTATCCTAAGCAGCTTTTTTTTACAAAGATTGCAGTCATGTCACATGATCCTCTTGAGTGATTACTCTTATGTTTCCAAGAGTAGTTATCCTCATCCTACTTTACATCATCTATTTATAAGATATGATTAAGCACATTAGAAGATCATGTGATAGTGTTGTTGTTGGTATTAACTTTTAAACAAAGAATAGAAAGGGCCTAAATTTGTTACAAAATTGCAGTATCTGAAATATTTAGAAACTGATCTGGTGTCACATCTATATAATTATGAAAATGGCTTATTCTGAGATTAAAATATTAGGAATTAAAATAGTATGAATACTGAACCCTACTGTCTGATGGCGCTCTTTTTCGCTCAATTCACATCAATATACTGATTCACGGCAGACTGTTTGTTTACATAATATTACTGTCAAATTTTTTTTTTTCAAGCAGTTTTTATTATTTTTTCGTCGGCGACGGTAAACCACCAAAGTTTTTTTTATTTATTCCACCTGGTTTTTTTTTTTGTTTTTAATAAACAGATACTTTGTTTTTAGATGGTTTAGGGGTGTTGGTTTCTTTGTAAATTAACGATTATACACCCCCTTGCACTAACCGTCTCATCAATAACTCCAAGGACAAATTAGAACCTTCTCAGACCCCCCATGTCGTTTACAGCATCACTTGCCCACAACCCGGTTGCCGCGCCATTTATTTTGGAGAAACCAAGGCAGGCACAACCATCGGACAGCACAACACAGATACACATATAATAGAGCTATGAAAAACAACGATAACTCATCTACGTTTTTGGAACACTCCAAGAAAACTGGACATTTATTTGAACCTTCCCACCCTAAAATAGTTTGTATCGAGAAAAACGACATTAAGCGGAAGATCAGAGAAGCGTACTACATCAACAATAATAACAACTCAATCAATAGACGCGACACATGCTTCGACATTTCTAAACGCTGGACTATTTAGTCCATTTGCATACGCTTTGCATACAACTTCTCCCGCCCCATTTTTTATTTTCGCAGCTCACAGCTTCGCTATGAATATGAGGTAAAGGACCTCGAAAGCGCTTAGCGTATATTAATTACTGTATCGTATTATAGCTTCACATTCAAGCGTGACATACGCTTATTTTGTTTTATAAATTGAATTTATCGAATGAGAAGATTTAAAATTATATAATTTACAATATTACTTTCGGTAAACTAAATTTTTTTTTTACACAGTTTTTTTTTTGGGTTGTTTTTTGAAGAAACAAACACTTTGTTTTTAGATGGTGTAGGGGTGTTGGTTTGCTTCTAAATTATCGATTAACGCTCCCTCGGTTTGTTTACACAAAAATACGGTAAAAAAACACCTCGTTGTTTTTAGATGGTGGGGGGGGGTGTGTTGGTTGTTTGCTTTTAACTTATCTTCTTTTTTTTGTTGAAGTTTTGATTTGCTGAAATACTTCAACAATTCGGTACTTTTGAATAAACCAACACTTGGTTTTTTTAGAGGTCGGAGGGGAGAGGGGTTGTTTTGATTTTGAATTGTCATCTTTTTTTTTTTTTTGTTAATTTATTATGAGGCTTTTTTTTCTTTCAAATCTTTACACTGCAGAAAGCTTTATATGATAGCGAAAAGTTCTCTCTTAATTTTTTGGGCCTTTAACTTAAAAAAAAAGAAGAAGACATAAACAGTTCATTTTTAAACAACACTTTTTTTTAAGCTGGGGTGGTGGGGAAGGTTTGTTTTGATTTTTAATTATCCACTTCTTTTTGAACATTTTATTATGTTACCGCACAGTTCTTTATTATTATTTTTTTTTTTTTTGGTGGGGCCTTTTGAATACTCTTAAACACTTCTTTTTTTTTTTTTTTTTTGATATAATAAAATATTACCTACTTTAACTGTTAATGAAACTTATCAAATATTACCTACCTACTTTATAATCATGTGAACAACAACAAGTTTCCCATAAAATAATTTATTGAATCAAAAAGAAAGGAAACTTTGTACAAGTTGTGAAAACAAAACAAGTAAAAAAAAAACAACAAAACACCATTTTCGGGGGCATAAAAATAGCAGTCAAAAGTAACACACAAATAAAATAACAGGGAAGCCTCAAAGCTGTAAGTAACGGGATTTTGGAGCCTTCGAACCAACTTCCCTTACACAGACCTACATAGGTACGCTTGTAGAAGTTTCTCTTTCTGGGAAAACACAATATTGTACATCCACTTGTGTGGCCAGCCGGAAATTCACTCAGCTTCGACCAACTCGGACAACTTGCAGACGAGATTTGACAGTTCTCGCATGGATTCACCGGTAAACGGGCATTTGTGCGCGAAATTGGGAAAATCCTGCTGAAAAGAACCTTTTCAAGTTGTGTGCAGTTCAAAAGTGTAGGGAAGTGTATGTGATGACATGGTAATTCTCAATATGAAATAATAATTCCACTACGCTTTGTAAAAAATTTCTGACAATGAATTTTTGCAGAGTTTCATCTTTTTCAAATACGGGCACCATCAAATCAGACCGTAGCGAGAGTTCAAGAGCGCTCACTTGACAAATGCTGTCGCAGTGCAATGGTCACAGTATTTCATTACGTAAGTTAATGCCGCTATAAACTGTATATTGATGCGCGTTTTGTGTAAAAAGAGCGCCATCAGACGGTAGTTCAGTATTCATACTATTACCAAATTTTTTAAAATTTTAAATTATTAGTTTGAATAGTATAAAAAAATAAAAGATGTCTACTAAATACATAATTTCTAGCTTTGAATTGTAGTCTTCACTGATGAAAGCAAAAAACAAGAAAATTTATTCCATCTAATGTCCAATGATTACTCATATTTACAATATATAGCTTTAGATTAGGGTCAAAAGATTGCAATGAGTATAGAAATTATTGATTGCTTAAGTATAAAATAAATAACAATTGTGATAGTTTTTAATATTTTATGTTCATTTTAATTGTAATATTCTAGTCAATGTTTATACTATTAAAATTACATACAATTCTAAACTTTTCAGATTATCCATATTTTGAGAAATTGTTAGTCTAGATTTTAGTGAAATAAATAAGTTTATATTAAAATTATATAATATATATTAGTCTTCATTTATCATTTGTAATCTTTTTTCATGGAATGTTTTTTCCTTAGCAAAGTAATACATCTGAGATTTATGGTAATAATAATTTTCTTGTTTGGAATTGTTTGAGTCCTTATGCAATGCTAGATCTTGTCATGAAAAAATCATATTGCTAATCATAATTCTTTCTATGACAAGTAAATATCTTAAGTACACCATTTGGAAAGTTTCAGAAATTATGTCATAGGATGAGGATACATATATCTTTTTAATTAATAATTTTTTATGCATATAATTTTATTCATAGGTTCATCCTTCAAAGCATTTCTTTGCTGTAGGAGAAAAAGGTGATTTTCCAGACTGCAATGTTTTTACTTACCCAAACTTGAGGCTGTATCGAATTCTTCGAAATGGAACTACCAAAGGATATTCCTACATTGATTTCAGGTAGCTAACTACTGTCCTCTCTCTTCCTCTTATTAATATTTTCTTGAAAATACTAAAATTGATATTTAGTTTTTTTAAAAATAAAATCCTATATTAAAATGAATAAAAAATAATTTCCTGTTTTAAATTTAATATTTAGAGATATAAACACTTATTCTTATATAAAAATAATGATTCAAAATATAAACAATTTTAACATTTTACTTACAATTAGCCCATTATTTTTTCCATAAAAATAAAGATGGATAAAATAATACTTCCTGTTAGTAAGGTAATGGGTCTATGCTTTTATTTATTTGTTTTATCATCTAGTTAAGGATGACTAGATATATATTTATCCATCAATAATTAGATGGTATGTGAAAAAATCTTCAAGATAAATCTTTAGCAAATAGATAGCTACAAATATTTTTGTAAAAGCAGATCTAGTTAAAAGAGATTGCATGAGATTACATGGTGTTATCTTATCAGGGATTTATTTAATTTGAGATTTTTCTTGTGGTTTCCAGATACATCAGCTCAAAGCTATTGATGTTAAAAATTCTTTTTACAATGATATATTTCTCTCATTTTATTAATGCTCTTGCTCCTATTAAATTCAGGGAGTTCAGAGAAAGAATGTTTTTATTTCTTGTTGAATAATACTATTACATTAATATTAAATTTTTCTTCTTGGAGGCTTTGTACATGTTTTGATATAAGCAAAACATTGACCCAAAATTGCTGTAAATAATAGTTTTTGTTCAGTGAGATCAAATGATTGCTGTTATTAAATTGATGTCTTAATCCATGGATCAACCAAATTCTTATTTCAAGCATAGAAAAATGTTATAAAGAAATTTGAATGCATTCTTTCTTAAAACAATGGCATTTTGTGGATTATGTTATAGCTAGTAATCAGAATGTAAAAAAAATAATATGTGAGACAAGGTTGAGATCATTAGTCAGATCATAGATTAATATGCTCTAAGATTAAAATAATAGTTGCATTAAAAGTGAATTCCATTCCAAACATATTGATAGAAATTTGCTGTTTATTCTTTAGAAATAACTATTGCTTATGATAAATTTTAACAGCTATTAAGCACCCTTGCCAATTTAGATTTACTAGTTTTATCATGTTGTGAAGATATGAAATTTGAATGTTTTGTGGATGTGAGTAAATGCATTTTTTGGATTCACTCAAAAGTAAAATGAATGATTGACTCTCTCTCTCTCTCTCAGTGATCATATAATTAATAATTTGATTAAAAGGAAACATGGCTTTTTCTGCTTGATATAATAGTAAATTTAATGTGGAATTTTATAACTAATATAGAAATTTAAAAATAGAAATTCAATGACTGACAAGAAGGTTACAAATTATTGTTGGTTAAAACTACTAAGAAGTAATTATTTTCTGATTGTGGTTTTTTTTTAGATCTTTTATTAACACATTGAAAGTAGCATATTAAACTGAAAAACAATATCACAATTCTTATTAAACCCATTAATATTTCTTTTATATGGTATTGAAAATATTTTGAACAGGTAAAGAGATATTTTGATCATCTTTGAAATAATGATGTAGGAATTCAGGTGACATTTTATATATGTATATTGAAATAATATAGTCATTTCACATGATATGGTATTGAAAATATTTTGAAAAGGTAAAGAGGTATTTTGATCACCTTTGAAAGTATGATGTAGGAATTCAGGTGACATTTTATATATGTATATTGAAATAATATAATCATTTCACATGATTATTGTCAGCCATTATTTAATAACATGAATAGGTAAGAGGTGTAGTATAGCATAGATATTTATTTTTTACAGACAAATTAGGCAAAGCAATAGACATCTAAATGTAATAAAAGAAACAAAACAGATATTTTAAGAAGCAAACAATTCACAGTACTAACAGACAGACATATGTTATACTGTGTATATGTATGTGTCTACATTTGTATGTGTAATATTTATAATTCATCATCATTGTCAACCATTATCAATTCACTGCAGTTTGAAGGTCTCTCCAAGTTCATTCCATCTTCTTTGATCTCTAGCTTTTCTTCTCTATATCACCCCTGCACAATTTCTTATTTCATCCATCCATCTCACACATGGTCTCTTTCTGAATCTCTTACAATGTCTTGGAATCCAGCTTAAGATTTCAATTGTTTATCTATTATCATCTCTTATAGCAATATGTCCAACCCAACTACACTTCAGTCTTTTAATTCTTTCAACAATGTCAGTAACACCTGTTTGTTCTCTTACCCATATATTGCATTTTTGATATCTTGTTACTCCTATGCATCTCTCCATACTTCTTTGAGTGGTCTGAAATCTCTGTATTATTCTTCTGTTAGTTTTCCAAGTCTCAGATCCATAAGTAAGAACTGATAAAACACATTTATTAAAAACCTTTCTTTTCAAACACATAGGCATATTTCCTTTTAGTATTAAGTTATTTCTACCAAAAGGACTTTAATCAATTTTAATTCTATGACTAATTTCATCCATTATGTTTCCATCTGTAGTAATAATTTGACCAAGGCATTTGTACTTATTAACTTCTTCTAACTCATCATAATCAATCTTTTAATTTTCATCTTTTGAAAAAATCCATTGAACATTACTTTAGTCTGCTTAAAATTTATCTTTCCTACTTTTTTTGTTTTAATCTGATAACTCTTGCAATATTTCCTGAAGCTCTAAAGCATTATTTGCAAAAACAACTACATCATCTTCAAAATCTAAATGACTTAAATAATTTCCATTTACTTTTACTTATTTAGCTTCCCATTTTAATTCACAAAATACTTCTTTCAGCACTGCTGTAAAAAGTTTTGGAGATATGGAGTCACCCTGTCTTACACCCTTCTCAACATTAACCTTCCTAACATCATTGTGCGATCTACTTTATGAAGTATTATAACTTTATCTTTCGTATTGCATTGCCAAATTCATATAATATTAAATCATCTATGCTCTTTATTATTGTTTTACAATACTTTTATTCCAACCCCCTATGACAGGTTCTATTGCATCAGTAATCTTCTTCAGAACTTCTATTTATAATCCCAACCCTTAATTTCTAAATTAAAACTTTAAATTTGAATTTAGCAGTTAAGGGTTGGGATTAAAAATAGAAGTTCTGAAGATTTCTGGGGCAATCGAAACTGTCATAAGTGGTTGGAATTAAAGCATTGTAAAACAGTAATGAAAAGCATTAATGATTTAATAATGTAATGTAATTGTTGCTATTGCATTTTTATAAATATTCTTCAGAATATGACAGTATCCTGGGTCTATACCTTGATGATCCAATGCTTTAATCACTGAAGAAATGCTTATAGAATCAAATTTCTTTTCATAATTTACAAATCCAAAGCATAATGGCAACTCATATTCATTGGTCCTTTCTATAACTTCTCTCAATACTTGGGTATGATCTACTATACTAAAACCACATTTAAATCCAGATTATTCTTTTATAATTATAAATATTTATAATAATTATAAATATTTATAATTATTTATATGTAAATAATAATGACATATTTTAAGGATTATTTAAACATTTTATATGGTAATTTTTATTATTGTGTAAAGTGATTTTGAATTTAATTATTAAAAAGATAATAATAATGTTTAAATTAATGTTTTAAATGTATAAAACAGGTTAATAAAAGTTTGTTAAATTATATATGTACAGTGTCATTATTTAAAAAAAAATGTTTTTTAAATCAAGAACCACATCTTGAAAATTTATCATGTGCTCTAAAAATGGATAAGATTTTGAGATCATCTGCAGTTTTAGAAAATGGCTGTAACTGAAATGTTTTACATGGATTTTACTGCAATGGTAGGTTAAAATACTCAAGGTTCCTGCCTGAATATGTGAATCAATTTTATAGAAAAATCTTTAGAATGATTTAGGAATAAAATATCATGAATTCTCACTTTTTACAAGTTGACAAATAGACTAAGAAATTGCGTACAAAAGCAATATTCAGTAATAAGTGTTATAATTCAAATAATTCAATAAACAAATAAGGATTTGCAAACAACAAATGGGATACTAATACTAGAGTTGTAGAATTATTTAAATCCAAATTTAAATTAAATGCTTTATCAAAGTCATGACTATTTGTGCATAGTTACCAGAAAATTCTGTAAATAAACTTTAAAGAAACTATTTGAAATTTAAGCAAGAACTTATACTTGGATGTAGTTTACTGTTGGACAAATACTTTGAAATCTATTTTGTATTTGTTTTTTTTTTTATTTTAAGTCAAAATTTTCTGCAGATAATTTGTAATTATCTCAGTAAATATTTAGATCAAACTGATAAATAACTTATTTGTCTGTAATTATTTTTGTTTCATTATTTTTTTAAAAATATGAACATTAATTATTACATTTTGACAGTTATCATATATTTCTCAGTTTTTTCATCCCTTTTCTATACAGTATTTATGATGATCCCATCATTTTTTGTAGTTTTTCTCTTCTCTCTTCTTCATAGGCTTAATGGCATATTTCACCTTTCTATTTAAAATAAGTCTCATTTCAGCTGATGTTATTATGGGTGCTTTTCCCTATATTTTATTATTATATAGTTGTTTTTAAAATTCTTCCACGTGCTTTCCATATTTTCATTAACCAAACAATTTTTTTATTGTTGAAATATTTTTATAATATTAAGATAATAGTTTATACTTGAGACTTTTATTTTTTATACAGTTTATTATTATTTTATTGTTCATTTTGTTATGATTAACCTTTCCCATTCTTGTTTTTAGTAATTCAGATTTTTTTAATAAGCTATTTTAAAATAATTTTGTATTTTTTTCTATTATTGTCTTGTCTTAATAGAAATTTGTTATTTTTTGTTTCTGCTTTCTGTATAGATGTTTTTGATAAAGTATTAATTATCTTCTTATTTATTTATTAAAGTCTGAATCATTTTTAAACTATAAGTTAGCTTAAATTCATAGCAGCATTTCTAAAATTTGGGAATATCTTCTATTGTTAATGTCTTTTTAACAGATTTGCCTTTCTAATTTTGGGATTAATGATGATGAAATTTAATCCGTAAAGGATATTAAAATCTTCTGTTAGATAAAATATAATTCAACTTTGGACACTTCTATGTTTATTTTGTCCCCCCTCCCCCAGAAATTTGTAATGAGTGGTTTTTCTTTATCTGCAATATCCACAAGTATGTGTGTTTATATTTTTATTTCTGTTCCAAATCTAAATTTACATATTACTTTTTTTCCATTTCTAGATTAAAATTTCTCATGATATTTTTATATTTTTCTTGAAATTCTGTTCATTTATAATAAAAAAACCTCTAGTTTTCATAAGAATGAAACATTGTTAGAGAATAAATTCTAATTATTTAATAAACTGAGTAATTAATTTTGTTGCTCAGTCTGATATATTATCAATTTCCTCTATATTATTTAATTTTTCTTTATTTGTATGAATCTCTACTGCATTGCACATATTTTAATGTTTGAGATTTTATTGGGATATATATGATCATCTTTTAAATTGTCTGGTTCATCTTTACTTCTAATGTAGCAAAATCTTATGGCAGTCTCTTCAATAAATGATAAATATCTTTTAAATTTATGCAACTTTTGTTGATGTTAAAATGGCCTATTAATACAGTGATAAAGTGATGGATTCAAGAGTTAAACTTTTCTGGACCAAAACTCAACTGTTTTTTCTGTTGCTGAAACATCATATCATAGGTCTTTGTGAGTGACAAACTATCATATTATTATAGTAACTTATAGTTGTAAAGTAGTTAGGCATGAAGTCATTATCAAATGGCAGTCTAAGATCTTATGTCTTTAGTCACTAGTATAAATAGTGATTTATGAGTTATTTAGGCAATCACTTTTGCACAGCTTCAAGCAGATCACAACTTAAAACATTCAGCATCCAATAACTATATACATTTAGTCAACTACTAAATACAATTAGTAGCAGTATCTGCTGCTATGATTCAATATATGTTTAATGTACTTCTGTAATAAAAAAGGGTAATATCTATGACTCACAATGTATTGATTGTATATACATGCAATAAAATTGAGGAATAAAGCTGAGGTGTTTGTTAGATATACACAAGCATATTCATCTAATAAAAAAGAAGACTTCATTATTTTCTACCATTATGAATCTACTGAGGATGAAGATCTCTGCAAGTTCAAACTATTTAGTCTCTCTTCTGTACCCCAGCACAGTTTTTTTTATTTCATCCATCCATCTCATATGTGATCTCTTTCTAGATCTCAGAATTCAATTTAAAATTTCAATGTATCATCTCTCTAGTAATATGTCCAACTCAACTCCAATCTCTTAATTTTTTCAATGATGTCAGTAACACTTGTTTGTGCTTATTAATTAGATATAATTAGAGAGCCAAATAGAAGAATGTTAAATGGATTAATAATTGGAACAGTGGTCTAAGAATATGAGGAATTTGTAATTAAGCTGTTAGATAAAAACAAATGTAAAAACCCATTTCTACCTATCAGTAGGATCTTATATGTAGTTACTCCTAAAAACCGGAAGTTAAAGCATTCCTAGAAGATTTTAGAAGAATCCAGAAAATGTAAAAAGAAAGATCCAGTCAAGGTCTACTGATGGAGGCAAAATGAAGATCATAGATATTTCACAGGCTACCTGAATTACTCTGTGCACAAAGGAGAAGTTGAATGGGCCTCTATATCAAGTACATTTCAGATTAAGGTCACAATTGGAATCTTTGGAAATTTAAAAGCCACCTCAGCCTTGTTTACAACTTTTATAAATCTATGGACCACATTAATATTCTGGGTAAATGATTTGTATTAATTTTATATTATATTTCATTTTTTTCTAAATTTAATCATTATTGGAAATTAGCAATAACATGATTTTAATTAGTTATAATTTTTTGTACTTTTGAAATTTAATATACGTTTCTGTTCTGACTTCTTTAAAGAGCTACAATTACTGCTATTTGAGAGACCCAGACACAACTTTATTTGGCACTGTTGACATGTTTCTAATTAACTTATAAATATATGATTCAATTCACAAATTGCTAATTAGCATATCTATTGACACAATCGACAAGCCATAAGACACTCACTAACATAACATAGTTATTAACAAATTCCAAGAATTGAGTGGGGCTACAGAGCATTAAAGATAGTCAATATGTTAATTCCTTAAAATAAGCTAAAATCTAAAAAAAAAAAAATAGATTTAAGAATTCAATGATTAATTAATAAATAATATGGCAACAGTATTATTAATAGCCCCTCTAAGTAGCATATTAAGATAAAGCATGTAGACAAGTATTTTATAGTTTATTAAAGACAATGTTATGAAAATTACCACATTACCTTTTTGTGATGGCCTTAGATTAATCAAAATTACAAGTTGACTTCGTGAACTAGACTGTACAGAAAGTCTGCTTCATGCAGAATTAATTAAATGACTGACCAACTATTTTAGCCTTGAATCCTCTAAGTACACAGTCTGAGGGAGGGGTTATGTAGAGATTATGATGCTGCTTTGAGAGACTTAGTGAAGAATAGTACATATGGAAATTATGTGGAAGAAGCAATATTGGAACAGTTTCTGTGGGGCATTAATAATGACAAACTTCAATGGTATTTACTATCCATGCTGAGTTCATATCCAGAAGCCATGAAAAGAGCTACCATTTATGAACTGGCTCTCAGGAAAAATATTTCCAGCACTTCATTATGAAAGACTCCAAATGAACAGCAATCCTAAAAGCAAACAAATCTGAATAACTAGGGAAGCTAAAAAAAATTAAAATGCCACCATTGTAGAAAACTTGGGCGAGTGGCATATGAATATAACTGAAAACACAAAGTACAAAAGCAGTGGGAAAGTAGATCATATGGATAAGGTCTGCCATATTAAAAAAAAAAAAAAAATTACAAGGAAAATGCTCAAAAATAGGGCTAGATTCACTAAACTCAATATTGGAATCAAAAAGACTAATCCAAGCAGTTGTCATCAAATAAAGCTGATAGTGCAAATTTGAAACAAAACTTTAGAAATGGAAGTACATAACAGAGCTAGGATACCTCTTCTGACTCAAAGGAATTGGATCAAATTAAGAAGAGAAATGATAACCTGCCTTACAATAGTTAAAATGGAACTTCTTTATATAAGTAGAAAACCCTTTCTAATAATGGACATAGTTAAAATTATGGTATAGGTTAACAATTGTCATAAAAATTGAACTTATAAAAATCAATTTAAAATTATCTTAGGAAGAGAATAGTTTGCTTTCCTAGACATAAAGATCTGTATAATCAATAAAATCGTTGTTGAAGGGAAATACAGACTACTTCAGATTAGAGCAAGGAAATGCAGTACTGTTGAGGTAGTGTTATGAGAGGAGTAAAAATTATTCATTTCAAGCCATGAAAGAAAGAAAAAGTCTTAAGAGAACTTAGAGAAAAAAAAACAGTATTAACACCTCTGGAAAAAATTCAGTCAATATCTATATGGCCAATTGTTTAAAATAATAGCTGATCATCGACCAACATTTTTGCAAGTAAAAAGTCTGTTCCAAAATAATTCACTAGTACAATTTTTTATCAGTATATAACTATAAATTAAAGTTTAGAAGGGGTAATCAGATTAGACATATGGATGCCCTATCTCGCATACTCAATATAACTAGAATAAGAGGGAATGTGGTAACAATAAATTATATGGATCACTGGAAAACACAGTACTCTGAACCAAATCATGGATCAAACATGATTTAGAAGATAATCTGAACTATATAAAAGAACAATTATCAAGTAAAAAAAGTTGTCCAATAGTGATATATAATGTGGTGATTTATATGAAAAAAACCCCCACTAAGATTCTGTAAATATTTATTAAGATCACTCTGGTTATAGTTAGAACCAAAACCCTAGCATGTGGTTATGTGTGATAGCCTACCATTGGTACAAAAATTGAGATTGTACACAAAGAAGTGCAAATCTTGTCAAAACACAGTAAAGCAATTGAAGAAGTACATTTCATGGCCAAAAATGGAAAAACCATGAATGTGAATGCACAAAAATCACAGGCATATTCAGTGGATACATATTCATAGTAATATAATAAATATGCTTATATGCAACTATAAAGAAACTTGTTATTTCTATAAATTAAATACAACTTAGCAGTTTCAAGGACTTATGGCATTCTCATATTCATAGCAAGATGAACTATAATCATAACAAAGATTCTTATTTCTTGATTATAATTATAGTTCATTTTGCTACAAATGTGGGAATGCCATGAGTTTTCAAACGTGCTAAGCATTATTTAATTTATAGAAATAACAAGCTTTTCTATAGTTGCGTATAAGTGCACTTATTACCTTCCATATAGAAGAAGTATAAACAATTAATATCATTTATAGTAATAATTGATGTTGGATTAAAATGATTGAAATACAACCTAGTACAATGATAGCTTACTAGAAACTATTTAAGTCTTAAAAATGAACTTTTGCAGGCCATGGATCACCATAAGTTCTGGTGTCACAAAACAGCACAATATTTAAATCTCAGAATTTGAAGCTTTCTTAATTGAGTTGGGGTGTATGTGTGTGAAAAATGTTCATACACCACATTATATCCTGGAGTTAAATGGGATTGCCAAAAAAAAAAAACTGTTCACCAGTTAATGCTAAATCTTAACAGAGCAAACTGAAATAATATATAACCGTAAACTTTATAATGTTTCACTAACATATACCATTCACTCACAAGAATTGCCAGCATAAATACTTACAAACAGAAAGCTTCAGAATAAATTATGTATATTGATACCAGAATGGGAGATGCAAGAAGTTAAAAAGAAAAAAAAACATTTATGCTGTGAAGATAGAATCTGCATACGAAATAGTCTTTGAAAGTTATATAAGATAGAGGAGAAAGTAATCAAGATTTCCAACAGAATGGTTGGAAAATCAAACAGTATTAGTATCCCATTTGTCATTATATAATCACATTTAGAAATATTGGACAGGTGCAAATACCAGAACTAGAGACAATAAAGCTCTAGCATATGCATTAAGCATTGAGGAAACTGTATTGGCCATACTGGCAAAAAATATACATATTGTCAAAGTACTGAAGCTGAGGGTACAACCAAAATTATGGATGACTGGGGATAAGTATTAGTGGAAATCAATAAAAGTATATCCTGACTAATCTGATTGAAAGTAGATATGTCATATTGCATATTTAAATGATTACGTATGGGATTGTCATGAAAAAAGAGAATTCTCCGAAGTGAGAGGTATGTTGATTTATATACACTCATGCAGTAAAATAGAGGAAAAAAACTGTGATATGTGTAAGATATGTATATAGGCATACTCATGTAATAAAATAAAGTTATCGGTATGTGTTTGTTATATATACAGCCACATATTTGAAACAATAAAACTGCATAATTAGTGCAACATAAAATTATATAGCCTGAAGTCTTAATGAAAGAAATACTTACTGGATATGATTAGAGAAAGAATGAATGCTTAATGAGATTAATAATTGAATTGGCAGACTGAGAATGCAAGGAATGAATAATTAAGTTGTTAAATAAAAGCAAATGTAAAAACCTATGTGTACTTAACAATAGGACTAACTAACTACTAAAAATAGTGAAGTTAAAACATTCCTAGAAGATTTTAGATGGTTCCTGAAAAGTACAAAATGAAGGTTCCAGCCACTATCCAGTGATGAAGAAAAAAACAAAGACTTCAGATATGCTGGAGGCTATGGAGGTCAAAACAATGAGTCTGAAGTGTCCTACAGATGAAAAAAGACTCAGATAGTCATAGGTATCTAGGGAAATTTAAAGACCACTTTGATTTTTGTAAGCCTATACTTAAGAGTTGATTATATTTGTGTGCATATATTTAAAGGTCTTATTTAAATTTTGCTTTTAATCTACAAAGAAAGCTATTGGGCACAAATTTATAAAAAAAGTCAATCAGTAAGAAAATTAGTTCAAAAGTTGCCAGTGATTCATAAATTAATATTGTTAAAATATTTTAAACACATAATATTTTTACAGCTTTAAAAATGTGCTTAATTTGATTATCCAATCAAAAATACATTATGTGAGTCAAAAATTTTTTTCAATTATGATGAGGAACATAATGTAAGTGGAGAAATCAAGCAAAACAAATTTTAGCCAAATTAATTAATTTGCAAATTATAATATAAAAATTGAAATGGATATCAGACTTAAGTTTGAAAAGGATTTTGTTATTTACTGTGATAAAAAAAAAGTGGATACTTAAAAGTATGGGTAAAAGAGATTAAACAGTTTTTAAATTTATTCATTAGCAAGGCATAGGTCTCTTCAATATCTCCATAGAAGCATTATTCATTAGATTTTCCAGTTGCCTTGTTGTGAAGCTTTAAGCAGGTTTTCCATTTTTGCTTTTCCTTTGGATAAGAATTGTTAAAAACAATGATATAATTTCTCTTGAATTAAGGAGGAGGGATCAAATTTTGTCTGGTTCTACCTCTATATTGTAAAGCCTTGAAGGAATACATTTACATTCATTAATATGGCTATGGTCATTTTTTGTTAGGGAATGATTTGTAAATATGCTAATTTTGATAGGCTTTGTTACTAAGTTAATTGTTTAATTTTGTTGTTTAAACAATTTCTTTTGTGATTTACAACCATTTGAAATTTTAAAAAGAGATAATTAACAATTATAAGAAAATATAGTAAGAATTTAAACTAAAACCTTCATTATCTGTTTGTTGGTTTTAATATATATATATTCAGATTTCATAAAGTAATAATAGCTGACATTTCAGTACAATAACAAGTTCTCAAATCGTAAGAATGTATATGAGATTTAAAATCGTTTTTTTCCTTTATTATTTTCTTCTCATACTCAAATTCTGTTGGCTGAGAAGTTTTAAAAAATAATTTATCCTCCAATTAACAATATTTGGAGAAAGCTATTGGAGGACAAAATATTTTTTTAATAGTTCTCAACCAATAAAATTTGAATATAAGGAGAAAATAATAAAGGAAAAAGATAACCATTTAAATCTCAAACATATTATTATAATTTGAAAAAGAAAAAACTCTGAGGAAAGTATCTGTTATTGAACTGAAACTACAGCTATTTAGCTATTTTATTTTCACCATCTACATGGAATCTCCCAAAAATAATATGAAATCTTCATTTATCTATGAGAATATTAGAATTAATAACATTACAATGCTAGCCAAAAACAAAATTTTACGAAAATTCTTCCACAACCATGGTTTCATCTATTAACAAATAGACTTTCTCAAGTGAAATTCAATTAAATATACAACATATATTTATACAAAACAAAATAGCTTTCCCATCACTTTCTTCAAAAAACAAGTTCCTTTAACATCAAAGGATGTCTTCGTGAGATTGACGGCCTCAGATTCAAAAAATTTTATCATAAAAAGTTTTTTTTACTCATCTATTCAATTCACTTTTTTCATAAAAGAAAACCTCTGCATTGTTAAATAATATTTTATGATATGTATTCAGTTCATTAATATACAAAGCTGAGTAATGATATTTATTTTTAATTTTACTCTTATGATCTTTTAACATCAGGATTTAATTTATTCTGGCTTATAAACTTTATAACAACAGCAAGAAATCTTATAAACTACACCAGGAATAGCTTTTCAAGCCAATGTAGCTAAAGTTTTTACTGAATATTGTATTTAGAGTCAATGATCTGTATTTTATTCCATCTACCTAATAATTGATATTAGTAATGATTAAATTAATATTGTAAATGTTTAAATTAATATGATTAATTATTTTAATATTTTAATTATTATTAGTAAAATACATACCATGCACTAATCTCATGATGAGAATTAAAAAAATTAAATGGCTTGATTGCTAATGTTAAATAAATAACAAAAACTTTTGAAGAAATCCCTCAAACATTAATCTTGGTAAAAACAAAAATATATTATTGGAGAAACACTTGAAAATATTACATTTGCAGTAGAGGAAAAATCACAAATGTGCAAGGAAATGTAGTGCTCATGCTGTTTAATGACTTTATGTATTTAAAATTTTCATTGACATTTTATTAACTTAAGTAGAGAATGTTCTTTGATAGTAGAAGGCATCTTATAGATAAATATCTAAAATCACTAAAGATCATATGATCATCCTTTCCTATGCTTACACAAGTTGTTAAAACATAGGCAAACTCTCCAAACATGCATCCATTGATTAGTCTGGCTTGCACGCACTACTGTATGGAAAGTTTTGCCTCTGTAGAAAATATATTTAAATCAAATATTTTTATCAAATACTTCAAATGTTTTGAAATATATTGCAGTTAAAATCTTTTTTTTTTAATTTGGTGGCAACTTTTAAAACTAATTATAAATTGTCTGAAAATTTGAAATAATGACATCTTACTTATAATTATATGTTGAACTATTTACATCATTTAGTTTAATCATTAAATGTTTTAAAAATTTCAACTTTGTTTATAGTTTTTCCAAATACATTAAACTATTAGTATCTCAAAATGTTGTATTCTATACCAAGCCCTCATGTTATTATTAATAATGTGAATATATTTTAGAATTAAACAAAGTTTGAATTTTTCAAAATCATTTAATAATTAAAATAAATGATGGAAATAGCCCAACATATAATTACAAATAATTATAAATTGCCTTATAATTTTTTTTTTTTTTGGTTATTGAATATGAATAGAGAGATTTGATTATGATCATCTTGTATATATAAATATGTTTTTTGTAACATTTTCTTTTTATATAGACCTGATGGAAATGTCTTAGCTACTGTTGGAAATGAGCCAGATTATATGTTAACAATATGGGATTGGCAGACAGAACACATTATTTTGAGGAGTAAAGCCTTCTCACAAGATATCTACCGAGTGCAGTTTTCTTCAGACAATGAAAAATTATTAACGACTTGCGGAAGTGTACATATTAAGTAAATCAAGTGATATATTTATCTTTTTGTAACATTTTTTTTTATAACTTTTATAAAGAGTTTTTTTTATAAAGTTTTATCAAAAACATTTCCTTACATTGTTACAAGTGGTAAATAGACTCTTCATCATAATAATTTACCTCATAGCGTTTATTTTTTAACTCTTGTAAAATTTATGCCTGCTATAAATGCAAATGATTGATTTTAAAAATAGTTATTTCAATTATCTATTATAGAGTTTATATAATTTTTTTTTAAAGAAATTTGACAATATAAAAATCTCTTGACAGTAAGATATGATCAAATAATATGAAATTGTTTTGACAATTATTAATTATGGAAGAATTTAAAATAATGGTTAGTAAGAAAATGGGACTTTTAAATTCCAGGTCCAGTTAGTTCTTATCTCAATTGTCATATTTTTTATAATTTAAAATGCCATTCTTTTTAAAAAAAAATTTACTATGCAGGTTGAAGATCATATTGCTATTAGCCTGGACATAAGATAGTATCAGTTGCTTAGGTCAAAGTAATAACCTTGAGCACACAATACTAGTCAATGTGACCAATTGATAGATGCAGGATATCAGCAGTTATCCAAATTTTTGTTCAAGTCACCTGAATGAATTTTGTAAATGGTTTTGTGAAATTTAATAAATAATCAAAACAATTGCTAAAACTTAAGAGATTTATTTTTGAATGTGTGCACATGTTTACATATGTATATTATTATCACTTGAAATAATATGAAGGTTAATTCTGATGTAAGTTCTATAGGATTAAATAATAAAAGCCATCAAGGGGCTGTGATTAAAAATAACTGTATTTGGTAATTGTAAACAACATAGAGAAGTGTTTTAATTTACTGATATATTATCAAAAATTAATGATTAATATGTATGGCTAAAATTATTGCTGTCTTTACATGGAAGTATGATTATAGCTATTCACTTATGTAGCTTCATCTGGCATAAAAATACCTCTAAAGAAAAGAGAGAATTCATCAAGTTTTACTTAGAGAATTCATTACATCAATAATAGCAATTATTTATGAATTCTTCTTGGAGAAGTTAATGAGCATTTGTTAATAGAGATTATTGTTAAAATATAATACTACAATTATAAAAAATAAAGCAGTTTGTCTTTAATTTAGACAAAATAAAATGTAGCTTTTAAGTTTAGCTGATCTTCAAAAGAAAGAGCATTTAGTCAAAGTCTGCAGAAATAAAAATATGTCAATTTATAATGATTTGTTTGAGACAAAACAAAAAAGAGTTCAAAATATTCACTATACAAAAATTAATTAGACTTAAATAATGGCAAGCAGCTAAAAAAGAAGAGGTAGAAAATATAAAATCTTCAGGTCTAATAAATAAATAATCTAAAAATATTCATTTTGAATATATAAATTGAAATATATAGCGGTTTCAGTATCACTTTAATATAAAATGGAATGTTTTAATGTAGATGATATTGCACTTTAAGCAAAACAGATATATCAAACAAAATAAAGATAAACAGGATATCAACTATTCTTATTAAAAGGGATACATGAACTCTAAATTTAAAATTATATGTATAATGCCCACAAGCTTTATTCTATATTTGGAAAAAATTGATTTAATGCAATTGGTATTGAAATTACACTTGGTAATGCAATTTTAGAAGATAAATAAATTTATTAAAATGTTTCTTGGATAGCTATGAACTTTTAAGATACCAACAATATCAACCTGTAGTCAAGGCAACCTCCTTTAACAATAAAGGTTTATCTATATTCTGATATGTTTATATAGATACTAAAAATTGCAACTTGGCCAAGCAAAAAATATCAATATACTCAATACTTAAAAAATAACATCAAAAGTTTTAAACCAAGACCAATGCTATTTGCTGCAAGAAAGGCAACAGCTGAAGTATTAAATTAATTAGCTAAGAAATACAAATTGAATCCCAAACAAAATTTATAGTAGATCACACCAATTATAACTATCTAGAAATTAGGTGAAATTGTCAAGATGTGTCATGATTACAAACTTTGACTTAATCATTGCTAAATGTTATCCTGTACCAAATATGAAACTTTGGTCAATCTATAATATAATCATATATAATTTATGATTCAGCCATTTATTAAATTTAATTAATGAAAAATTAGCAGAGCTTTTTGTTTAATTATTCCTCCATATATCGTCTATTTGCTCGTGGATCAGCCCGATTATTTTGTAATGCCAATATAAAAATCAAGTTAAAAAGAAAACAATTAATGTATGAATATTGTCTAAAAATTGAAATGCATCTAAATACTGAAAATATATTTGATATATAAAAAAGGTAAGGTTAATTGGATATATTCATATATACATATGTAATTATGTAATTGAATATTTATGAATACAGTAATCAGATATGTTTTAAAATTTTTATCTACTTAGCGCTTTCTATTATCCTTGTAGTCTTTGTCAATTAACACTTTGAAAGGCTAACCTTCACACAATTTTGTGATCTTAATATTTGCTGCCTGCCTGTTAATTAAGTCATGTTTGTATTTGTATATTAGCATAGCTTCTTTTATTTTTCTTTTGTTGTTATTTTTTTCAATTTGCAATATTTTAATGTTATTGTAATTGAAGTTAAAATCATTAATACATGAATTATTATGGTCATGGAAAATGGATGCTGAAACATTATTATCTATTTTTCAATTTTGGTTCGATTTCTGAACTCTTTTTAACAACAGCAAGTGCTCTTTAGTTCTTTTTTTGAACATATATTTTGATTCACCTATATATCCACTGCCACACCTACATATCCATTTTATAAATGATACAATTTTTATTTATAAATGAGGCAAAACTCTCCATACAGTAGTGCCACCCTGTGCCAACCAGAGTAATCAATGAATGTCAGAAGGCTTGCGCATAAAATCCCTATCTAATGCCTACTCATCCAATATCCCCAGACTAGTTTCTGGCTTGTGGCTTTTGTTAGTGAGGAGCTTTGGATCTGAGAACCACATATAGATCTTAGGATCTAATGCCACCCTCTAGCAGCCACCTTTTATCTCTACTTAACCATAAAACTATGGGAATGAAATTGAAAACACAATAATATTTTAAATTTAAGCTCAATAGCTTATATAGTCATATGGGTCTGAACTCAGTTCAGCACCCATAATTATTTTGGGGTTTTTGGCTCTTTAACAACCATAGCAACCACTATCCTATTAGGCAGGATTGGTGTTAAACCATTAAGCATCACATGATCATCATCTCTTATACTAGCACATAATTGTTTATAAACAAGGCAAAACTCTCCATACAATGGTGTCATCCTGTGCCAACCAGAGTAATCAATGGATGCCAGAAGGCTTGTGCATAAAATCCATATCTAATGCCTCACTCATCCAATATCTCCAGACTAGTTTCTGGCTTGTGGCCTTCGTCAGTGAGGAGCTTTGGAACTGAGAGCACTGCACATAGATCTTAGGATCTAATGCAACTCTCCAGCAACCACCTTTTATCTCTACTTAACTATAAAACTATGAGAATGAAATTGGAAAACACAACAATCTATGTGCAGGGCTCTCAGATCCAAAGCTCCTCACTGATGAAGGCCACAAGCCAGAAACTAGTCTGGGGATATTGGATGAGTAGGTACTAGATAGTGATTTTATGCATAAGCCTTCTGGCATTCATTGATTACTCTGGTTGGCACACTGTGGCACTACTGTATGGAGAGTTTTGCCTTGTTTATAAACAATTATGTGCTAGTATAAGAGATGGTGATCATGTGATGCTTAATGGTTTAACACCAATCTTGCCTAATAGGATAGTGGTGGCTATGGTTGTTAAAGAGCCAAAGACACCAAAATGTATGGGTGCTGAACTGAGTTTAGACCCATATGACTATATAAGCTATTGAGCTTAAATTAAAAATATTATTGTGTTTTCAATTTCATTCTCATAGTTTTATAGTTAAGTAGAGATAAAAGGTGGTTGCTGGAGGGTTGCATTAGATCCTAAGATCTATGTGCAATGCTCTCAGATCCAAAGCTCCTCACTGACGAAGGCCACAAGCCAGAAACTAGTCAGAGGATATTGGGTGAGTAGGCATTAGGTAGGGGTTTTATGCACAAGCCTTCTGGCATCCATTGATTACTCTGGTTGGCACAGGGTGGCACTACTGTATGGAGAGTTTTGCCTTGTTTATATGTGCTAGTATAAGAGATGGTGATCACGAGATGCTTAATGATTTATAAATGAGGTTTTATCTTTAGAATTTATTTATTAATTTGTTTAATATAAAGAGCACTTGCTATTGTTAAAAAGAGTTCAGAAATCAAATCAAAATTGCAAAGTAGATAATAATGTTTCAGCATCCATTTTTTTACGACCATAATAATTCATGTATTTATGGTTTTAACTTCAATTACAATAATGTTAAAATATTGCAAATTGAAAAAAATAACAACAAAAGAAAAATAAAAGAAGCTATGATAATACATAAATACAAACATGACTTAATTAACCAGTAAGCAGCAAACATTAAGATCACAGAATTGTGGAAAGGTTAGCCTTTCAAAGTGTTAGTTGACAAAGACTACAAAGATAGTCGGAAGCGCTCCTAAGTGGATAAAATTTTTAGTATATATCTGATTACTGTATTTATAAATATTCAATTATGTAATTATGTATATTGCTTTGAAGAAATACAGACATCGAATTATAATATTATTATACATATATATTTAAAAAATGATCATTACTCAATGCTTGAAAGCAAAACACGTAATATATATGATAATACAAACACCCGAGTTACAATTAATATAATCTTTATTATATCTACAAATATATGTATGATACAAGAGAATATATACAATATTGAATGTTATAGATTAACATAAACTCTGGGTTCTGCCTTGCCTCGAGTCAACAATAGTCTTAGCAGTCTCTGGTCCCTGTGGGACTTGCCTAGCTGCATAGACAAGTAGCATATTGCTATCATAGGAATGCTTACTGCTGTTCAGGTTAGCAGAGCTTCCCTGGGAGAACGCGTACTGTCTTTGTAAGTTAGACAGACGTTCTCCCCATTCTCACAAAAGGCTGACTATTTATAGCTGGATCCCTGACTTTACTGAAAACCTTCAGATTAAGCAAGCATCATTGCTTATTGGCCATACTAATCATTGGCTATGTGTTTAGCTGTACATCAGCCTATTGGCCTGTGGCAAACAGTGCTTAATCCAATCAGATAAGGAGGAATCTGGAATAGTCCACTTCTGAGAGAAGGGAGGATTATAACAATTTGATAATTTTTTATACTAAACTTTTAGATTCAATCATTATATACTTAAGAAAATTTCTACTAATGAATTACTTAATGGTGCATTATTCAAATAAATGCTGAATTAGTTTTAACAAATAATATATTTTATTATGTAAAAAGTTTAACATCACAGACAACAGAAGTTTAGTTAATTTTATGTTTTAATTTAACCATTTATTTTTAGTTTTTTCCCATTTGGTTATGGTAGTCTTGTATATACTTTCATTGTTAAGAATAGATGGAACTTATGTTAGTTTTTTATGTTAGTTTTCATGTTGAAATCTTTTTCTCTGTTTGTATTATGATGGCATCCATTATTAGAAAAGCCAAAAAAAAAGCAATAATTCAGAATATTTTTAGCAATAGTCAATCATCTGATTATTGAAGTTAATCAATATTAAACTCAATTAATATTTAGATGGATAACTGATTGGAAATACTGTAAACCAGTTATTTTTTTTTTGTTCTATGCAATTTAGTAGAATGATATCATGATATATTCAAGATCTCAGTTTGTCACTTGAGTGCTTGAACATCACAATATCTCCCCAAAATAACTTTTTTTTATTACTACTAAGAATATAGCATTAAGCATAGATCACATAATCTCTTGCTGTATGTCTATGTTTGTAAAATAATTAAGAAAATTCAAAAAATTTCAAACTGCTGATCAAATTTTGATTATTTCTTCATCATCATGTTTTGGCAAATATGGAATTGACAATGACATGAGATCATATATAATTTTTAATACATCATGGATGATAAGCTTAATTAAATGATAAAACTATGATCTAAACTTTGTCACTTTAGTAACATGGGATATATTATCAACTGACTTCACTTCTAGTAATTTAGTCAAAAAAGATTTATTTTAATTTTTATTGTGAGAATGTTTTAGTTTTAATACAGTTCCAAAATTGTTTATAACTTTTGTAAATATTCTGCAATCAAGCTTTATTGAGATAGAGATGAAGGTTTTTGATAACAGTATATTTTGGATCTATAAAACTTATGAGCTTTGTATGTCTCAGTCATGTATTGAATTATGTAGTATTCAGAAAGACTCTGAAATCCAGAAGATCCTAACTTTTATACTAAATTAAAGAGCTAAGCCTACTAATATATGGAGTATCTGAATTAAGTTCAGGCCCATATGATTTTTTCAGTTGGAGAGCTGACTTTAAAGACATGTAGATGTCTAAAAGTTTCAGATCTTCTTCCAACAATTATCTTTTAGATAAATGCTTTGCTTGAGTTGTTTTTTAGATCTAATGTCCCAACTCCTCACTGAAGAGACCCATAGGTCGAAACCGGTCTGGGGATGGGGACCATGATTTGAATGCCTTCTCTTGTAGTAGCATTTATCATAAATAATAAAAAAAAAAAAGCTTGCTTAGAGCTATTAGCACGCTCTTAATTTTACATATTAGTAAGTGCAAGCTATATATAAGTCATGTGACATCTGACTTGTTACTATTACTATAATAATCTATTGAAAATAAAACTATTGGCTTATAATCCTTCTGGCTATTAGCACAATAGATGAGATCAAATAGTACAGGTTATATTAAAGATAGCATTGCAATTTAAATGTATGTGTATGATATAGTAATCACATACTTATCTAACATGCCTACAAACTTTGTTTGAATTCATGCTGGACAAAACTTGAAAACTTTTTCAGATTCTACTCAAGCTTAACATTTTTTTCAGGTTGTTTACCCATAGACAATTCATCTAACTATTCAATATTAGTTAGTAAATGAATCTGGTTAGTCTTAACTAAGAGATAAAGTAAGAATGGAACATCATTCAAATCCCTAGCATATTACAATAATGAGAAATATTTTCCCTTCACTGTACCTCTTGGGATGGGGGGAATTCTCTCTTTACAGTGGCTATTTATATAATTCTATTTCATCATGTATGAACTGGATGAGCCCTCATTTAATTTTAATTACATTGATATCCACTAATGAATGTCTTGAATGATTTAGGCAATTCTTTACTTTGTAGAATGAATTACTTTCAGGAAGTTTATTTTTAGCCAGTCTTTCTATTACAAAGACTTTTGCTTTTATATATATTTTTTACAATTTTAGGAAGGAAATGAAAGAATTGTGATGGGTAACGCTTATATAATTTACTAGATAAGAACATAGTGTTAATACAATCATGATTCCCCCCCTCCCCATTTATTGTAAATACTTTGTAATTATTCTATTTTAACATCACTTTAGTACTTTTTGTCTACAGTGAAGATTATTGGAAACATCAGATTTCAAACCTCTTACAGCTTACAAATCTTTTTTCTTCGAGACATGAATCAAGTAGCTTGATTTTTAAAACATATTTTGAGAGAACATTTTTGAGGTCCTTATTCAAGTTGAAGCAGGTATTACTGTAATTTTAGTGTTGCAAAACATTAATAACTAGTTATCACGAGATGCACTAACTTGAGGTATAGGATAAATAATAATTTGTTGATTATTTATTGCCAAAGAAAGTAGAACACAATAAGTCTAAGGCAATATAAAGAAATATTTTCACCTTTACACACACACAAGCATCCCATCACATTCTTTCATTTTATTGCATGAGAAGATGGAAGAAATGTAATGACAAATGTTTTTCTTTTAATGATGGTATAAGAGATGCATTTTTTTAAAAATAAAAAGCATGATTGCAATATAAGTTTGTACTTTCTTAGTCGTAATGATTTTTAAAAAAATAAATAAAAATAAATTTTTGTAAGCCAGGTATTAAATTGTACATAATTGCTTTTAATGGAATGTATAAACTATTTTAGTTTTTCATAAAAGTTAATCACAAAAATTAAATAAAATTCATTGAAGTGTTTATTTTTTTTATTTTTATAGATTTTGGAAAATGGCTTTTACTTTTACTGGTCTGAAACTTCAAGGACGACTTGGACGATTTGGAAATACCTCAATATCTGATATATATACTTTTATAGCTTTACCTTATGAAAAGGTATTATCAAGTTGTGAGTGGAATAGTATGCTTATGTGGGAAGAAGCTCTAATTAAGGTAGAGTTAATTCGTAAAGGAAACAAACCAGTCCACAGTGGATCAGTACAATGTTTTGCAATTGATACAGACTTAATTACAGCTGGAAATGATGGGTTTGTTAAAGTAAGTTTATCTTTTAAATATATTAATCTTGAATATCTGTACATTAAAAAGTGAATCCAGATTACTTCTGAGAATTTATTTTTTGTAGATTTTAAAACTTTGGTACAGATTAGATAATTGCTTATCACCAATAAAAGAAGCTGTTTTTAACAGTTCATTGGATTTATAGTGACTATTTTTTTTGTTGTAAATAAATGAGGAAAAATAGTTAGCAATATTGCTGCTTCATTTATTTGTGAGTGATGCTGTGTTTGTCTTCAGTATAGTCTTGCACAGCTTAACTCAATTGATAAAGTGTCTGACTTGGGATCAGAAGGTTGGTGCTTATAGGTCTAGTGCTTGAACTTATAAACTCTCAAGCAATAAAGTCATAAGTGGTTTTTTTTCAATATGTATATTACCTAAATGTTGATGTTTATGCATATCATTCATGATATATAAATCCTTCATACAGAACAGTTTGTTATATAAATTAATCTAATATAGACAAACATTTTTTGAATTTAGACCATTACTAAATTTAAACTTTAGGAATGGTTTGCTAATATTACAGATTTCTTTAAGAGCTAATTGGATATTTTCAAAAATATTTTGATTATTCTGGGAAATATGTATTTATAATAATTAATAAAAATTTTTTTATTATTGATTAGATTGTTTTAGAATTATAAGTAAATAGCTTTAGATGAGGATTGCAATATGATCAAGATTAATCACAGCTATTGATATGACAGAGAATATATGTCTTGATGTTAAAGATTTGTAAAAATTAAAGTATTTTGCATTGATTCTTGAATGTGTAATGTTGAATGAAGGTAATGGATATAAGATAAAGTTTTTATAATAGATCCTAGTGACAGAAAATTATTGTACATTCTGAAGTAAGCGGGTAGCTACACAGATTTTTGTGTTAGGCTTACAAATTGAAACTAAAGATCTAGGTACTACTTTGAAGTGATCTGGTGATTTAGAATATGGGTGAATTGCTATATCTGACTGCTATAAATCATTATCATATTTTATATATTTTAAAACCTTTATAATAAGTATTTTTTCTAGTGTTTAAACGTATATATTTTAAAGGTAGCTTGTTTTTAGAATGTAAGAGCAGTGGAAGTTGCTTAATTTGGCTTTATAATGATTGGGTTTCATGATTTTAAATTTGTTTAAAGATTGTTTATAGGTATGGAAAGTTGTTACTTTAATGCATTTAGTTGCTATCTTTTATTTTGCAGCAAAGGATTTAGATGTTTACTTAATTAGATTATATATTTATTTTAGCTGCAATTAATTTTCATGTATTAAATAGACTTGCAGTGTTTGTCTTTGGATTTCATGAATGGAATGAATTATTATTTCTAATTCAAATGTTAAAAGAAATGAGCGAAAATCGTCTGATATTTTGTTTGATATTTAAGAATGTGCAATTAAAGACGATGATTTATCAGTATAGGAGCTAAAAATTTAATACTGCATTGCTAATGCTGTGATTAAGTATTAAACTAATAATCAATTTAAATTCAATCATTTAATGGCTTCAAATACATTTGCTAATTACTTATTTAATAGCTCCAGTTTCTGGTGAAAATAATTTACCTTAAGTGCGATTGATAAATTCCAAGAAATTAATTCCAAGAAATATTTGCTGAGTACAAATATTTCTTGATAAGAGACTAATTAATTAATAGAATAGACTATAAATTACCTTATATAGGAATGAATTCATAAGACACCAATTAATTAATTATAGACCTAAAAACATTACCATATATGGAAGAAAGTAATTAATTGTGTGAGTAATTAAAAACTATAACTAGAATAAGCAACAAAGTGTGTGGTTCATTCTCCCAGTTCATTTTCCAGTTCATGTTGGTGAAAGATGTGATAGTAGTTTCAGTGAGTGTGCAGCGTTCAGTGAAAATGTGTTCATGGGCAGCAGCTGAACAGGCCCAAAGAGTTTGGGAAACCGAAGCTGGAGGAAACCATCTAGATAGCAGCTAGATGTGAAGAGTTGTTTTTCCAGTGGATATCCAGTGAGTTTACCAAGTGGACTGTTTCCAAGAGATGGAAGTGATTGCCGCTAAAAGAAGCTCATAGTGTGCAGTGCTCTATGACGAAGCCAGATATGTTCATGTGCAGCTGAACTGGACTGAGGCCAAAGTGTTTGGGAAACCAAGGCCAATAGAAACCATCTTAAAAGCAGCCAGTCTTAAGTGCATTGAGGGAAGTGAACCAAATAGAATTCTATATATATTTGCATTGCAAGTGGAGCAGACTGTATGCCATTCTTATTATTCATTGTTTTGTTTGTTGGTATTAGGAATGCTTGCATTTTGAATACACAGCACATTGGCACAGTCACATTTTTAACCTGTGAGTAGCGAATAGGTTTTGAATACACAACAAGTTTAGCTGTAGTCGAGAGAAACCTGGTGAAAATGGAAACACTGTTTAGTAAAATGCTGGTGCAGTAACCATAGAACTGGTGAGTACACAAAATGCTGACAACAGAAGTGAAATTTGTAAAATATTTGCTGCAAATCTATGAGATTCAATATGGTGAAAGTTAGTAAATAAAATGCTTGTGCAGTCACCATCAGAAATTGAATCCCACCAAGCTTGTGCAGTCACCATTGAATCTGTAAGTGAAGAAGTTCAGCAACAGTTTGAAATGGACACTTCTAAAACAAATGAACAGGAAAAATCAAGTGTTTCTCCAAGTTGGGAAAAAAAGCACCCAAGTCAATGAGGGATCGCAACAAGGGTTTTTCTGGAGTGGGGGGAGGTGTTTTATTTTGTAAAAATATTTATATTTACTTTAGTATAAGTTTGTGCACTCCAGAAAAAGTAGAAAATATATTAGAGAAATATATTGAGATCACTAACTAATAAGTGGTAAATTTAACTAAATAATTTATGTTAATTGCGATCAATAAATTCCAAGAAATATTTGCTGAGTACAAATATTTCTTGATAAGAGACTAATTAATTACTGGAATAGATTATAAATTACCTTATATGGAAATGAATTCATAAGACACCAATTAATTGGTTATAGAGCTAAAAATATTAATGTATATGGAAGAAAGTAATTAATTATGTGAGTAATTAAAAACTATAAATAGAGTAAGCAACAAAGTGCATGGTTCATTCTCCCAGTTCATTTTCCATTTCATGTTGGTGAGAGATGTAAGTAACAGTAGTTTCAGTGGATGTGCAGCACTCAGTGAAAATGTGTTTATGGGCAGCAGCTGAACAGGTTCAAAGAATTTGGGAAAACAAAGCTGGAGGAAACTGTCTTACTAGCAGCTAGATGTCAAGAGTTGCTTTTCCAGAGGATTTCCAGTTAGTTTACCAATCAGACTGTTGCTGAGAGATGGAAGTGATTGCAGCTAAAAGAAGCTCATAGTGATGATTGCAATTTTCTACGATGAAGCCAGGTGTATTCATATGCAGCTGAACTGGACCGGGACCAAAGTGTTTAGGAAACTGAGGCCAATAGAAACCAACGTGAAAGCAGCCAGTCTTAAAATGCATTGAGGGAAATGAACCAAATAGAACTATATAGATTTGTGTTGAGGGTGGAACAGACTGTTCGCTATTCTTATGATTCATTATTTTGTTTGTTGGTATTCTGAATGCTTGCATTTCGAATACACAGCATTACTAACTTAAAATAAAGCACGATCTCTTAATTTTAGAATAAGATAATGAGTAATCTAGGATTACATTCAGATGTTAAGAATGGATGCTAATTAATAAAATAAATAAGACATACACTTCCCCTAAGCTAATGTCTTATTGTAATTATGATACTAACAATACTGTTACTAACTTAAAATAAAACATGATTACTTAATTTTAGCATAAGATAATGAATAATATAGGATTACACTCAGATATTAAGAATGGGTAAGGGATTTAATAGCCCTTCTAAATACTTTAGAATTAATCTATTTAACATCTTATAAATATGAATTAGGTTCTTGTAAAGTTAAATTTTATAATAGAATAATAAATATGATTTTCAAATATGAAAATGATTTCTAAAATAAGCATGTACAGTGATTTGAAATAAGCAAATCAGATTAGTTAAAATGATACAAAGTGATAAGTCAAATTATAATTCTTTATTAACCAAAATACATCTTTCTTAGATGTTCTACTAATGCTTAAATAATTCAATATAGTGACTCTCATTAGCTTCAATATTCATATATTCTTTTAGCAAATACACTTAAAATAATTTATAATAATTTAGATTTCTAGTCAATATGTGAAATGATTTCTAGTTGATAAGTGGAATGATGTGAACAAATGACTATGAGAAATTTCTTAAATAATAAATACAAATATTTATTCTACAAAAAAAAAACAAATACAAAACTACAAATACTTCATATTTGAGTCCACATAGCCAAAGGCTTCCACAACTTTGCTTCCTCAAAATTATGACAGAAGAATTTAAAAATTTTTACATCATGTTTTATAATAAGTAAATAAATAAATTTAATTGGATTAAGCAAAAATAATGAAACAGATTAAAATAAATTTTTTATTGTTTAATTATCAAAAAGTTCTCACTTATCAATGCATTCATACAATGATAGTAACCTTCATATAAATAGTGCCCTTTTTATGAATATTTAACACTCAATAATAATATTTGCTTACCAATGCAGCAATGGAGTGATAAGACAGATGTATATTATCTATTTATGCCTATAATAAACTTAAAAATTTTAAATTAATTATTTATCATATTTATTTTCATTATTAGCTTTTCAAATATAAGACTTTACACATCTACATTGGATTATTAACATTTAAGCAAACCAAGAATGCTATTCCTCAATATTTTAATAAAAACCAGTAAACTGCCAGGTAAAACCATGGTAAAATATTAACATGTTTTACTAAATATATTTCAAACTATGAACAAAATCCATCTTCAAATAATTAAGTAAGGAAAAGTGAAAAATATGATGGCATAGTTTATAGGAATGCATTTACTTTTGAGGGCTAATAAAGAATCTAGGACTTTGTCACTGGTCAGGAAAATAATGAGCATGCACATCAAAGACAAACTTAAATTGGAATTATCCTAAAATAGAGAGTTGGTAGTCTAAGACTCTATCTTCAAAAATATATGCTATGAGCACACACATGCTAGCAAAACAATAACTAATAAGAAAGAGTTAAAGCTACATCTCTCATAAAAATAAGCTAGCAAAAATAATAAGAGAGAGAACAATGTTACTAATTCTAAACATACTAGCATAAATAAGCATTCCTAAAATAGAAAATAAATTTATTATTTAAAAAATATTGTAGTTAATAAATGTGAGATATGATAAATAATAATAACATGGCAAATATGGCTCCACCAACATTAGGCAATGAATAAGCATAAAATAAATAGAAACATGCATCTACTTATTCAGTTTACAGCATAACAATATATCTTTATAAATAAATAATTCATATGTCAAAAGGGAAATATGTTATTTTAAAATATGCACTTATGATAAATTATTATTGTGAGAACTTTAACTTAAAATATTTCAAAATATAGCATATAATATGTATCTGAAATAAAGCATGATATGCATACATCGTAAATTCAAATAATTGTAACCATTAAATTAAATAGAGTTCTTCAGATTTCTTCTTTTATTTTTATTTTTACAAAGTGCAGATGATATTGAAATTAAAAAGAGAGTGCAAACCTCTCAAGCGCTTAGCCAATCAGATCACAAATGCTGAGACAGAGAATTTAACAAAAAAAGAGTGGTTCCACTCTCATATTTACTTGTCTTTCTATATATCCAAGCCAGTCCAAAGTACTTAGATTTGAAAGTGTGAATCTTAAATATCTTCACACTCAACTCACTGAGTTCTAATTATAAACATACAGCATGAAATCTTTCGATTTACTACGCAGTAGTTTTAAGCGCTTGAGAGGTTTGCACTCTCTCAGTTTAATTTCTTCTTTTAATAATCACTACACTGGAACAGGAACTGGAACATTTGAAAAACTCTTCTGGATAGCAAATATATTCATTATAAAATGCAATATAACCAAAATATAAATCTAGAAGATAAAATATTTTCTGGATATTCTTAATGAAGACTTCAGATGATTATGCCAGTGAGTAATAAAATAAATTTATGGCCATTCATTAAATACATCTATGGATTTAAATTATGATAAATGTTCATTAATTTGCAATAAATATATCCTTAACATTTAAATTCATGTTTTCCAAAATTAATCCATAAAAAATTACCTTAATTTGTTGTAATAACAAAATTATTTTGCAGGAGAATGCTTTTCTAAATCACATTTACTCAAAATCACAAAAGCATTTAGCAGGATAAAAATATTTATTTCTAAATGTCTTATTTATAACCACAGCATAGTAATGCTTGGAGAAAACAAAATAACTCACAGGATTTAAAATATTATTGTCAGCATTATAAAATAATATAAGAAAAGTGATTTAAGTTCATTTAAATTTAATGCAATTTTTTCAAGATATAGTCAACATTTTGTTTTATAAAATCAATAACTTTTAAATTTCATAATATTTATCAAATAGTTTGTTGCAAGTTGATTTTCTTATCCTTCCTTAAAAAATGATTTCTTCCTTTCAGAGAGTGCAAACAAAACAGTCATACTAGATACATTTTTTGTGCTGTTTTTCAGATAATATAATGTATTTTATTACAATCAGCACAAATACATTTTTTATTTAAGTATACCATTATTTTAAATCTTTCTTTGTAGACTTAAATAAAAAATTTTAAACGTCTGATAAGATACATTATTTATATCAAAATATTTTTTTTTTTCCTGAATTAAAAGTCTATTATTAGAAGTAAATAAATTCTGAATAATATTTAATATGAAATGAGTGTTTAGATAAACTATCAGAAAATTATTAACACTTGTAGAGCATTGTAGCTGCTAAGAAATTTAAATATATTGTGGCAAATTTAAATTGAAAACAGACAATTTTGCATGCCTTGAAATTGACAATAGCTCTCATATCATTATAATGGAAATAATAATGTTTTGAAGTTTTTCAACACAGAAAATTTAAAAGATAACATTCTAAACATTGTAATAACATGATATTACCTCAAAGCTGGAAGGTATGAAGGTTTCAGTTCCCTTGGTGTTTAAATTCAGATAATTTTTAAATACTCTATCATACTTAAGCTAGAAAAATACTAAAGTTTAATTAAAATTACACTTTTAAAATTTTACTGGAGTTTTTAAAATTCAACTGCTACAAATACTGCTACAAATATAAATACAATTAAAACTGATTGAGGACTTTGATTAGGTGACAATGTGACCTATTTATATTATTACTTATGTGACCATTTTACAAGATGTGATTAACCTTTTAACCTACAATCTCTTCTCTGATTAGTTTGAATCCCTTATCTATTCTAACCAGGAAGGGTTGTCAGGTAAATATTTACCTAATTAATATTTAATTTTTACAGTAAATCAACCCTTTGTCTAGACAATTGAAAAAAATTTAAGCAAAACACTTCCTGGTTGCAAATAAAATAATTACATAAAATTGCAGACGTCAGGATAAATAAAAATATTACATAATTAAAATTTACATTGCATCTTTAATAAAACAAATACTACAAATAATATTTGATACATTTACTTATTATTGCTTAAATTTAGACAAGTCTCTTGGAATATAAATTTTAAAACTATCTTTTAAAATTAGATATTTGATAATATTTTAATAATAAATAATGTTAAAATTTAAAACTTATTCATTCATTTATTCAGACATTCAATTATTTATTACTTTAGAATCATATCTTCAATTACTAGATTTATTAAATTTTTTTAAATAAATGAATTTAAAATATTTATTTAAAATATTATGTGTTAAAATTAGAATGAACTAAAATATCATAGCTTTCATTTAAATATCAGAAAACCAAAATATAGGGTTTGAATGTGGTTTTTTATTCTTAAAATTGATACAAGCTTTTTGAAACATTTTAACAGTTAAATTAGGACTAAATTAGCATTATTATCATAAAATTGCATTATTTATCATACAAGTAGCAGCTATATTTAAATATTTAAACACTTTAGTATAATAAACATTTATTTAAGTTTAAAACTATTACAATTTAAATTGTTTAAAAATTATTTTACAGCCATACAGTTTATAAAATATTGCTATAGTTACTTTTCTATGTGAAAATTATGCCATTACAAAGCACTTAATAAAAAATTTATTCATGTCAGTATTGAATTATATAATTTTTTTTAGATGTCTTGCCACAAAATCTGACTTAACATTTAGCTTTGGCAAAAGCTAAAGATTATAATATATATATATTGATATGGTTATGTGTCTCATGGCACCCAACATATTAATGTGTGTCATATATATATAGTTGAAAGGGAAAGTAGAAATAAACAAAAAAATTTTGTAGATATTTTTTATATTACACTGGAATAACAGAATTAATAAAATATTAATTAGACCTTTTTAAATGTTTAATTTATGATTTTGAAATTAAAACAAGCATGTTTTTATGTTACAATAGATATTCTGGTAATTATAAAATTCCACTATCTGTTTTGATTAAAGAAATTTTCTAAATTAAAACTTGTATAACATTTCGATAAAAATCCTATAAAGTTGTTTTTGGAAGGATTAAGGTGAATTGAAAAGAGTCATTAACTTTTTTCAGTCAAGATAAAGAAAACTTTTAATTACTATATGTTTTTTTAAATTCCATCCTGACTATAAAAAGGTTGGAAAAAAGATTAGATGAGAATTTTACAGATTGTCACAAGATTACTACTACTATGAGGATATAACTAACTTAAGGCAAGTGACAGTGTATCCAGCCACTGCTAGTTCACAACAGTAGTTTTGAATCCCATGGAAGCAAGCCCAGCTTTTGTGATTTATACCTTGTATATATGTATGTATTAGACAGCATTTAGATTGAAGGGAGCTCACTGTAGGCCAACAGTTACCAAATTAAACTTTTTCTGAAGATGACAACAAGCCAGTTCAAGGTTTTAAAAGGAACCAGCTTATCAAGAGATTACCATGCTATATACACAGTTTTATGAATATGCCAAGAAGCACAGATAAAGGTACTGCATTGTGTGTATAATGTATTTACAAATATCATCTGATTTGAAAGGTAAATAATTTTTGACTAAATTATTCAACTAAAACTAGAATAATGAAAGACAAAATAAATGATCATTTCCAGTTTTATTTGTTAAAAGTGAAACTCTTTAGTGAAAATGGCAGTTAAAATATCTAATTTAAAAGTAAAACAATTAATTATTTTTTACTTAAATTATAAGTCTAAAAACCAAAGGATTGATTTACATTTTGAAGAAAAAAAGTAAACTTCAAAAATATTTCTAGATTAGAATCAAAGAAATTGCTGGAGTATTTTTAAAGATTAGATGTGATATGGTGGACTATTTCCATCATCCATGAGTGAATGTTGAATGTATAGAAAATTTTAAACTTTATTTAAACTTTTCAAATACAAACAACTTGTTAGTAATAACACAAATTGACAACACAGGTTAGTAATTACACAACGTTTCAAGTAGTATATTCTCCACTCTTCTTCAGGTGTTGCTGGCTTGTATGCACAGTGACAATGTTCACTTAGAAGTTGAACTCACATCTTTATATTCTTGAATATTGAATTTAAGGCAAACCCTCTACCAACTGAGCTATTCTGTCAAAGGCAACATATAGTAGAAATTTGATATATTTATATATGAGGGTTGGTTCAAATCCTCCTGAGTCCTTCAATTATTTTTTTATGAGCAAGGCTAATTAGTTGTTTTATTTATTTATTATTATTATTGTTTAATATTTTTCCTAAGAGCAAGATTAATTAGAGGCTCCCATACATTGTGTTTTGTCGCACTGGGTTAACTTATAGGATTATTTACCATTGTCATATGAGCAGCTTGAATTTTCTTCTATGCATTTTTTCCTCTTTATCCAATATCTTTGTATTTTCCCAATTAAACATATGGTCATTAGTACATACATGATCTGCTATGATAGATACATCTGTTTTTTCTCTTTTAACCATTAGAGTGTGTTCTTTCAATTGCTGTTCAACAGGGCATCATGTCTCACCAATATATTTCCTTCCACATTCACATGGTATTTCATAGATTCAGCTTTTGTTCTTCAGCATTTGTAATTTAGGCTTAGTAAAAGTAAGAATTCCTCAAAGTGTGGTATGATTTTGGAAAAATGTTCTAATGTTATATTGACTGCAAATTTTCTTTAATTTGTCTGCAATTCCTGGTATGTATGGATAAACTACTGTACCAATATTTGTTTTCTCTTTTGGTGTCTCTTTGTGTTGTCTATTGAAGGTTTTCTTGGTGACAATTGATGAATAACCATTCTTCATAAGCATTAGTTCTATATGAATCTTTTCTTTATCCAAATCAGTGATTTCTGAACAAACTTCTTTTGCTGTGATCCATAGTGATAATACAATCCCATGTTTAGTGGTTCTCATATGATTGGATGTATATGCCAAGTATTTTCCAGTGTGTGTTGGTTTCCTATACACTGTTGTTTTTACTTTGCCCTGAGGGAGTTTTGTCACAAGAACATCCAAGAATGCCAATTTTTGTTTTTGTTCTGATTCCATTGTGAATTTAATTGTAAGAGACATGTTGTTAATGTGCATTCAGAATGACTGTAATTGTACCTCACTATGTGGTCATACCACAAATGTATCATCAACATACCTTCAGTGACAACATAAAGAGATACCAAAAGAGAAAACAATTATTGGTATGGTAATGTATTTATACATACCAGGAATGGCAGCCAAATTAAAGAAAATCTGCAGTCAATATAACATTAGAACAGCTTTCCAAAGCCATACCACACTTCGAGGAATTCTTACTTCTACTAAGCCTAAACTGGAAATGCTGAAGAACAAAAACTGCATCTATGAAATACCATGTGAATATGGAAAGAAGTACATTGGTGAGACTTGTCACCCTGTTGAACAGCGATTGAAAGAACACAAACTAATGGTTAAAAGAGAAAAAACAGATGTGCCTATCATAGCAGATCATGTATGTATTAATGACCATATGTTTAATTGGGAAAATACAAAGATATTAGATAAAGAGAAAAAAATGCATAGAATAAAATTCAAGGAAGCTGCTCATATATCAGTGGTAAACAATCCTATAAGTCAACCCAGTGTGATAATACACAATGTATGGGAGCCTCTAATTAATCTTGCTCTTAGGAAAAATATTAAACAATAATAATAAATAAATAAAAAAACAACTAATTAGCCATGCTCATAAGAAAAAATAATTGAAGAACTCAGGAGGATTTGAACCAACCCTCATATATAAATGTATCAAATTTCTACTATATGTTGCCTTTGACAGAATAGCACAGTTGGTAGAGCATTTGCCTTAAATTCAATATTCAAGAATCTAAAGATGTGAGTTAAACTTCTAAGCTAATATTATCACTGTGCACATAGAACCGCAATATCTGAAGGAGAATGGAGAATAATACTACTAGAAATGTTGTGCAATTACTAACTTGTGTTGTTGATTTGTGTTATTACTAACAAGTTGTTTATATTTAGAAAGTTTAAATAAAGTTTAAAATTTTCTATACATTCAACATTCACTCATAGATGATGGAAATAGTCCAACATATCACATCTAATAATAGACAATCATCACAAAACTTCAGACAAATATTTTTAAAGATGTTTACAATTAATTAGGACTGAAAAAAAAAACTTTTATGATGGATTTCCAAATAAGTAATGTTTTTTTTTTTTAAAAAAAAGGAAAAAGAAAACCTTTTTTTTAAAAAAACTATTACAAATAATGAATTAATAACTTTGATTCATAATATCTATATTTTTATATATACACATACATGTGTACTTATGTATTATTAGAAAATAAATTGAATTTTATTATTAGTTTATCACAATTTTGATATGTAGTTTTTTATACAGGCACGTCTATGTGCTTATGTATGTTTTATGTAGGCCTATTGAAATATTTGTAAATCACAATGTGATAGCTTATTTCTTTTTATTAAAATCAGAATGCTAAATTTATATTTATAACATATAGAGCAGAATTTAATTTCATTTTATTGTTTCTTATTAATAAATTTATATTTTATTGTTAAATTATTCCAGTGAATTTATTTAATCTGAAAATAGTTTTAGAATATTATATGATTGTATTATATCTCTTTTGATCACTGAGTTGGATTTATATAAAAGGGGTTTATATTTAGTGTTTAGGGACATCCAGTTGATGATGATTTTATTACTTCTCTAATGCTAGATGGCAGAAAGAGGATATCTTTTAAAGCCCATGCACTACATTTCATTTTAATTATTTATTTAGAAATTAAATTTATAGTTGGCCAGTACATTAATGGTACTAAATGGCCAGAGCATTGATGATGATCAGCATATTTTAGTATCCCAACATTATTTTTTTAAATTGTTATATTCTTACGGATTAGCATTTAAGTTTGTGCATCCAAATTATTATTTAAATAATCTGTCCCAAGCTGGCAAGGGTTAAATACACAATTGGTCTATAGTAGACCCATTTTAAATCCAGTCACAATATTGATTTATTTTTATTGTTGATCATTCATGATTATGAATGATTATTGCTTTTGTGTAATGCTGGGTGAACTTATAGTTACTTCTGTGCTGATCTCTCAGGTTCATTGCTCATGATATTTATTCATATTTGTAAATTTAAATTTAGATTAAGGTTATTAACTGTGGTTGATGATGATAAGTGCCTTCACCCCTGTATGCATTATATGTTTAGTTGAATTTCACTTGAAAAGACCTATTTGTTAATAGATGAAACTATGATTGTGGAAAATTTTTAGTAAAATTTTATTTTTTGGTGAGTATTGTTTTCTTAAATGAATTTCTATTATATATATATATCAGGGATGAAGCGTCCATATATTGAATGGAATAATTGCTTCCATAGAAAAATTTACTAAAACTTTCAAAAGCTTTAATTAAAATTCAATTTAAAAAATTCACTTTCAATTTTTTTTTTAGCAACAGTTGAATTGTTTTTATATATGTAGGAAATGGAATGAACTCAACTAACTCATTCTCACTGATTATAAGAAGTTCAAACAATGCTAAGATCTAATTTACAGTTAGAACTTTTAAAAATGTAAAAGGATTTAGAAGATAAAAATATGTTGATAATATATTATCTATATTTAAACTAACAACAGTCTGGTTATAATGAGCAATTCAAATTCATTATATTTTTGTATAGAATTACTGTTGACTTTCATTTTTTTTTAGCAACAGTTGAATTGTTTTTGTATACATGGAATG
Source organism: Epiperipatus broadwayi (assembly GCA_028023455.1). Lineage (NCBI taxonomy): Eukaryota > Metazoa > Onychophora > Udeonychophora > Euonychophora > Peripatidae > Epiperipatus > Epiperipatus broadwayi. Next base: position 174,038 of record JAQFVV010000738.1, on the reverse strand, counting down.
AACTCAATTAACTTGTTCTCGCTAATTATAAAAAGTTCAAACTAAAATCTAATTTACAGTTAAAACTTTTAAGAATGTTGAAAGGATTTGGAAGATAAAAATATATTGATAATATATTCTCTGATTTACAGATAAGAGTTTCAGATTTTTTTAGATGTGTGTAATATATATATATATATATTGGGTGCTATTATGTAAAAATTGTTGTGGCATGTGAAATAAAAACATTATAAAAAAAAGAAGTGTGATTTCATTCCTAAAAAAATCATGCATCATCACTGACATATATATATATATATATATAATACTCCCTTTGTTTACATATACATTGACCTATGTTTAATTTAAAAGTTTATATATATATTCAGGTATGGGATTTTGAAACTGTTGATGATGCTGATTCCTTTAATGATTCTTTGTATTATGAAATTGAGCCAATTAATGAACTGAAAGTCAGTCCTGATGCTAAGTTAAAAACTCTTGTGAAATCCCCAGACACTGAAAATAATGTTTGGTTTGCACAGGTTAGTATTTTATAACATGAATATTTTCATTTTGTAGCATTGCATAAAATGCATACAATAAGTGTTTTCATTATTTGTATTTTATAATATTTTAAAATTTTATTACTCTAAATGTTATTTTCTAATGATATACTAAATTCTTTCATCAATATGAAAACAGACGTTATTTTTATATATGTTTACATCAGGGAAATAGAAAAAGAGTATTTTAAAATATGAATATCAGTTGAAATAAAGAGTAAAAAGGATTAATCAAAAGGTGGATTAAGATATTCGAAGATTAAATTAGTATTTCAAGATTATCATATAGAAAGTTGTATTTTTTAAATTTAATTATTATCACAATAATTTTGTCATTATGATTATTAGATTTTTAAACGTAATTTATGTGTTGCAAAAATTGATTCTCCTTAGATGAAGTGAAAAGTTTCTAATGCATATATAATTCTTTATGCTTGGAAACCTTGTTACCCAAGTTCCATTCTTTATCCTTTTCCAACATATCTATTATCAAATTATTCAATTAGCATTTACACATTTATTTTTTCTTAACTTCATTTTATAAAACTTATTTTATTTATTCCAATAACCTTCCCTTATTTTCGTCATAAAGGTCTAAACAAAAACAAAAAAAAAATCCTTCTTTTTACTCCTCTTATCTTTATGTTTTTCCACTCCCTATATAACTTAACTTTATCACCTTTCAACATCATATATTTCAGAAATTAATGTTTTTTTCCCATATCTGTGTGAACCATTTCTATAGCTTAAATTATTATTCCATTTTCATCTTTTTTTTTTTTTTTGGTATACAACACTTTGTCTTTGCCCAGTAAGCTTTTTGTAGTTTTATCATATATTATTTTTTCTATATATATTTTTTATTACATTAATTATAAAATTATTTTTAATCATATTCATTTTTTATCAATATAGTATATTTTTTCTAACCAATTTACTTATTTTATTTTGTCATGCCTCATAAATACAATCCTGCAATACATTCTCTACATTTCCCCCTTTTTACTTAAATAGACATAGAAATAAATTATCTATTAACTTTGCAAAGTTTATATTGCATCATCTTTCTAACCATCATTTTCATTGTCCTGTTCATATTTTTCAAATAAATATTGTTTTTACTAATATTTTTATTCATATATTATGGCTTTTCAAATATTTTAAATTAATTTTAAAAAGAAATTATTCTATTTTTTTCCATTGAATAACCTCATTTGCTGACTGCAATTTAGCATTCAGTGTGTACTTTAGTATTTAGAAATGATGTGCTTAGTATTGGCTAGGGAAGTCAGATGTTTTTTGATGGAATAAAAAAGGTGTAGGTTGATCTGTATTGGATAATGAAGTTTGGGTAGTAAATGAAGCTATTCAAGATCAATGAGAGAAATCAAAGTAAATTAAAAATGTTAAGAAGGTTTTAATGTATGCATAGAAATAGATTAGTAAAAGTAGTGTTTTTTTGGATTATATGCAAAGGACAACAAATATGTTGGGCAAGAAAGATTTTATATGTAATTTATGTCCAGTGGTGAGCAAGGAAAATTTTACCAATGGTTCCCTAATTTTTTTTCAAAAAAAAAAAAAAAGACAAGGTAATACATTTTAAAAAACAACACTATACTATGTATTTTTATTTAAATGTAATACTGCAACATTTATTATAATCTTGAAAAAATTAATAAAATAATTTAATAATGAAAAATATATAAAAATAATGATGATGATAATAAAAAAAAAAAATAACATTGATATATAAAATATTTTTGCAAAATGTAGAAACATGGATATATAAATATTTAATATATTATTTAATAAACAAATTTATGATAGCAACTGCCACACAGCATTATTTTCTTGAATTTTCCTTCTATCTTGTTTTTTAGGTACCAGTTTCAAAGCTATGTGATGATTTTTTTAAAAAGATTTTACATAAGGAATTGCATTAAATTGATTTAAAAGCTTCTCATTTAATGAAATTGTCATTAGATCTGAAATATGTTTCACTATCAAATTTGCCCATTTTATAGTGCCAATATTGTTGATTGCACTAAATGCCGATTCATCTTCAGCACTGCTTACTGCAATTGTTTTCATAATAGTCCTAGCTTTTTTTGTTGTAATAGGAAAGCATGTAATTTTCCATTTAAAACTATCTCCACTAAATTTCTAAAATCATTTATATTAATTTCATATTTTAAAATAAAATTAAGAGTTTTTATATTTTACTCCCTTTTCTACCCATATAAAAGTAATTATTTCCATATCTTATGTTTGAGAATAACAAATATTAAAAATACTCTTCAGTTCTTCATCTGCTAATGTTAGATCATTTTCATTTTTTATTTTAAAGTTATTTTGCAGCAATAATCTATCGTTTAAGGACTGAGCAGTGCAATCTAAAAGTTCTTGTGGTCATTTTTTAAATATCATAATGCCTCCAAGTGCAATTCCTTTAAATTCTGTAGACTATAATATTGATTCAATTTTACTTTCATGTGAACCTTTCAAAATTTTCAAATTATTAACACATTTATTGTTCTAATAATTAAAGAGTTGGCTTTTCTAATATTTATATTTCTACTTTGGAGAGTTTTGGAAAGATAGAAAGGTACAAGAATTCTTGAATAATATCAAGCATGAATGCTATATCCTTCAAAAATTCTAAATGTAATAGTAGATTTAATAAACATGAATATTTACTGTTGGATGCAAAATATTTGTGTAATGCTGGGTAATTTCTCCAAACCATGAGAGCTGTTCTTAAACTGTATACTCCTCAACGAGGTCCTAATATGTGACCAATTTTTAAAATTTTTATGTTTAGCTCATCCACAATTATATTTAACTCTCATTGATATTTTGCAGATTGGTGATAAAATGCATATAATTTATCTATGAATATTTCAAAGTTATTTAATTCTTTAAGTTCCTATATTATATCATCTAGTGCTAGTTGTATACAATGCACTGGGCAATATCAAATCAAAATTTTCTAAAAGTGTAGTTGCAATACCTGATTTATTTTCCAGCATTACAGTAGTGCCATCAGAACAGTATGCAGTAAGATAATCTTTTAAATAATTATCTGAAAGTCTGTATGTACGTAAAGTAATAATTATTGCATTATATATATATTTGGTGATAGTATTTTTAACTTTACAAGATCTACAAAAATAAAACAAGGCTTGGTAAATTCAATTTTTATGTAAATTATCGAAATGCTTTGTTTAGCCAGAGTTGTTGATTCATCTATTATAATACAAATTTTGTATTGCTTTTGTATTATTTTAGAGAATATTTCTAATTTTATTTCTTTGGAATATGATCCACTATTGTTATTGCTGTAAATCTTAAATGTAATGATATTTTTAAATCAAGGCAATTTTTAATTTGCAATTCTATTATCAGTAAATCGGGCAAATCAGACATTGGACTTTTTTTTTGCCAAAATTATAAACAGCGTTAACACTTTTTCATGTTAATAAAACATCTTTTTTATTTAATTTATCAATTATTTTTGGCAATATTGATTTTTTATATACATTATTAAGTTTTAGGATTTTATTATGTGAAATTGATTCGTTATGAATACGTAAAGTAAGACACAGTTCTTGTAATTTTTGATGCATTTGGTTCTATTTTTACTTCCACCCATTTTTTTTTTTAATAATGGCAATATTTGTCACCTCCAACTCCCAAATTTTTATATTTCAAACAGGCAGAACATCCTAATTTACCATTTTTAATTTCTATCCAAATATATTGGATTTTGAAATAATTTGCTTTTTTTGCTATTCCGGCAATTGGGCAACATAATTTCTTCATTTTCATCTTGTGACTCTTGTAAAATATTAATGTCAGTATCATCATATTGTGATAATTCTGATACATCATTGGTACTTTCATTGTTATCTTCTTCCATAGAGAGGTTTGTATCAGAATCAATTTTGGTTTTTTATCTTTTCCAAAAAATGACAACAAATTCGATTATCTTCTCATGTCTGTTAAAAATAATATAATATACATTTTAAAAATGAAGTAATAAAAATATATTACTGATATTAACATATCATATTTAAATTTATTCTTACACAAAATGTTATTTAAATGTTTAATCAATTTTTCTACATCATTTCAAGTTTTTTTATAAGACCATTCAACAACAAATATAGGAGATGTTTCCCACAAAATATCTCAAGGTACAGAATATACAATTTTAAAATAGTTCAAAATAGAATAATGCAATTGTAGTAATAATGATAAATTAATACAATCTGTATTAATTTTATTTCTTTTTATGTTCATTAAAATCAATAATATTTACTAGGGTAATTAGATTTGTATACTATATACATTTCTTAGTTTTTAGTTGTTCTTATATTTTTTAAGCTGTAAATTTTATTTAATCACAATTTGATATTTTAATTTGTTTGACCTTTAAATAAAAGTATATGACCCTATTACAACTTGCTGGTTAAAAACTGCTACACTAGTACTTTTATAACTTGCATTGTCTCCAAAACTCTAAACTCATCGACCATTATGTGTAGATTAATCCTTTCTTCTTAACCACGCACTTAATTAACAAACCCACATATTGTTACCTAAATCAATACCTCTTAAGATAATTGTGTAAAATTGACAAAACTTTTTTAAATCTTTATTATACAGATAATTTAAGTTCCAAAGTACATTTTTTGTATCAATAAATGAATGCAATCATGATAACAATGGAATGGAAACACATTAAAAACTTAGAACAATTATTAAAAGTCGGCTATAATTTAATTATTTTATAAATAAATATAAATAATGTCATTGCATATTATTTGTTATATTCTGTGATTACTTACTTATATTTTTATAAAAATATAAATTTTTATAAATGCAAAATCACATTTTTAACAATATGTTCAAATTAAAAAAAAAAAATTAACAATGGGCTGCCATGAGCACAGCTAATACACTGTTAGCTCACCTCTGTTTATGTCTATGTATTTATAAGAAATAGAATAAAGATATATTATTGGTATATAATTATGAGAGGTGGTGAGAAAGGGTAAATAAGTTAGAAAAAAATAATTATATTTGTGGAAAATGAATATGAATAAAAAAAAATACTTTGGAGTTATATAACAATAAAAATTACATAAAATATGAAAGAATACTAGGCAAAAATAAAATAAGGATTTGAATAGTAAATTTAGGTTATGTTAAGATGGGAGAGAAAATATTGAACATTTGTTTTTGGAATATAGGAAATTAAAAGAGGAACAGAATAAATTGTATGATGAATGGAAGGAATTTTAAAGACAGTGAAATAAGTAGAGATTTTATGATTTTTTTATTTAGGTCTTTATAATAAAACTGGGAAATGTGAAAACAAGATTTCAAACAGCTTTTATTAAAATGATATAGGGAGACAAAAATAAAGAATCATAATTAGAGAAATAATTGTAAAGCAAGGAATAAGAAATAGATGTGTGTTTAATTTAGCTAACAGGGGTTTATGCATATAACTTATTCCCAGAATTTTTCATTTCACTTAAGGAGAAGCTATTTTAAATCACATCAAATTTTGCATTTGAATACTATTGTGTAGATTAAGGTTATATGATGTTTTCTGGGTTTATGTATATTTAGTATATTTAAATTAACTGAGTTATTCAAACATGATATCTTAAGAAAATAAACTATTTAGTCAAGTATGATTTTAAAAAATGACATCACTGGATTAAATAATTAACTGATTCTAATGTAAACTTATAAAAATAAATCCTATAGTTTTATTTCTAGACATAACTAAAATACTTACATTTATACCAAATATGATATGTTCAAAAACATATAAAAGCATAAGAAATGTTGATTCACGGTTTTACTCAGCAACACATGTATGATATCCAAATCTTTTATGATATTTATAAATATAATGACAAACTAAAATTATTAATTGCATTTATCAAAATAAATTTATATTAGAAGCAATGAATTAGCTTTTTTAAATAGTCCATTTACAATAAATAAATGTTTGGTTTTGTCATCTTTATGAAAAAACCTTAAGAAAACTTATAAAATATAATAAATATGACAGTATTGTTTAAAAAGACAAATATATAATTATATTAAGGGGACTCAATGCTCTTCTTGTTTTCTCAGATGGCATACTCTCATTTGAAATATTTTGAAGGTAATTGATATTTTGAATAAAAGACAAAACAATTCTGATCAGTCAGTATTTATTTATGTTTCATTATTCCTAGGTAGTGATAACTTAAATATGCATAAATATATATGTCTTTTGTTTTTATTTTGGAAAATCAATGATAGAATTATATATTACAGGATGGTAATGGTGGGATCTGGAAATTGGACTTGGCATTTTCACCAGTCAGTAAACTACCAGTAAAATTATTTTCATTCCACTCAGGTGATATTCGCAGCTGTGATACATGTTCTGTCAGTCATATATTGGCAACAACTGCAACAGATGGTAATATTTTACATGAAAAATTCAAATGCCTAAAATTTTAGAAAAAATTATTAGAAGCTACATTTTTGAAGGAAACATTTTATTTCCTTCAGTTCAAATAAGGAATTAAAATTTCTATTTTTATGTTTATCTATTTATATACCAGTCTCTGACATTATCTCCATTCGTGAATAAAGTATGCAGAATGAAAGTTTCTTTATTATTTTTTTATCCATTTTAATACTAAGATAAATATATAGTATAAGAAAAGAATAAAATTAATTTTTATCGTAGAAAAGAATAAAATTAATAGAAGTATGTATAAAAATAAATAAATAAATTAATAATAATAGTAATATATATTTAAATGTTCTAATTAATATTTTAAATACAGACTAGTTATCATCAAAGACTATGATAAAATGATAGAGAATGACAGGCATAATTTAGAAACAGAAAAAAGATTGTTTTTTATGTGGAAGTAAAAGATGTTTTACATAAAAATGTTGTTATTAAATAAAGGACCCATTATATTACTGTCAACAGCTTTAATGATATGTCCCAAACAGTGTCAATTGCAAAAGTGAAAACTTTATATTTTTAAATAGAGTGCAATAGATATTTAAATTATTTTGTATATCAATTAGAAAAGCAGTCAGTACATTAAAATGACTCATCCTAGATTTAACATTTTACATAAAAATAAAATAGACCAATATTTAAATATTTCAATTTAACATATTTAAGAATGATTGTATTATAAAACATTTTGTCCACAAGAAAGTTTAAAAGATAAAGACAATCTCAACTTTAAGATATATATACATGGAATAAATTTAAACATAGAATTGATTACATCCTCACCTTATCTAGTTTTATGATACACTGAAAATAATATTACACATATATGTGTATACACATATCCACATATGAGTATTAAATCCTTAAACATTACATGATCACCATTCTTTATGTTTTCACAGAGGCAAAACTCTCCATACAGTAGCTACAATACAATACAAGTCTGGGGATATTGGATGATTAGGTACTAGATAGGGATTTTATGCACAAACCTTCCTGCATCCATTGATTACTCTGGCTTGCACTGAATGACACTACTGTATGTAGAGTTTTGCTTCTGTGTCACATATGAGATATATGTATGCTTATTTGGTATGTTAGATATTGTAAATGTTTTGTAATGCATGAATGGCAAAATTGATATTTTTTTTACTAATTATTACTATGAATAATATATATGAATGTAAGTGTTTAATTAATTAATATACTTCTCTATATTTGAGATTTATTAAAAAAGTATAATACTTATACACAAAATATTTTTATATATACTTATATTTGAAATAGAGATTTATTTATTGTTTTCTATTTTATTTTTATAATTATATTCTAATCATATTAAGAGATTCATACAAAGATAAATAAAAGAGACTTTATATATATATATATATATATATATATATATATATATATATATATATAAAGTAAATAATGAAAGGAATATATATTTTTCTTTTGCATAATGAACTGAATAAGATAATTCTTTTAAAGGATTGGTAAGAACATTAAGAATTAACTAAACGTTTTGTACATAGAAGATCTCTGTCCCAAAATTTCAATTATCTAATGCCCTTAATTGATTGGTGCAATGGTAGAATGGCAAACTCTGGAGATTAAGGTCCATGAATTGTGCCCTGTTCTGTCACTTCCAGCCCTCAAACCTCCTTTGAATTCCAGTGTAATAAAGCCATTCAATTATTTTTTTGTATTATTTAATATAATTATTATTAAGGGACAAACCACATATTTCAGAAATTTGTCTGAAATATAAAAACAAAAAATAAACAAATCCAAACACATCATATATATATAAAGTATTTAGAAGGGATTTGAACTCAAACTTTCAAGCTCTCTACAGCTATCCACTCCATCCTATACAACCAATACACATGATAACATACATGTGAAAAAGATAAATGATCTCCAATATGTAGGGACCTTGAAAGTCTGAGTTTCAAAATTTAAGTGACAGGATAAAATACAATAGAGGATTATAAGTAAGCAAAATGATGAAATCTTACATAAAATTAAGTTCTCTGCAGAAGATATTAAGATACTATATTTTAAGATATCGAATAAATGAAAGAATTAATGTGAAAGTTTTTATGTTTCAATTTGATTTTGTTTTCAATTTTTGAGACTTTTTCTTTATTTTTTCTTGAGTTAGAATGGTCCTACTTATTTGTGAAAACTGCAAATAGTGATGGTAAATTATTAGTTTGGATAAATAGATTGCTATAGAAATATTTCATATTATTTTTTATTTCTTTGTTATTTGCCAAAATTTTTATGTATTTTGTGTGCAAATGGGTATGCAATAAATTTAATATTGTTTTAGGTTCAATATAAGTATATAAGAGGTGAGAATTTCATTTGTATTAAAATTACTTCAGCTTGCTAGTTTTGAGCCATTGATGCAATGTATTTAGAGTGCATGGTTTTATATATTATACTTTATTATAACAGGTGCATATGTGTATGCAAGTTATAAAGTAATATGCTAAATTATTTGTCTTATTGTATATTTCTAAATGTATGAATTTTAAATAAAGGTACAAATATAAGAATGTATTGCATGAAATTTAAAGAGTTTATTATATATCTTTGATAGAGACCTAGTTAAACTACTATAATTACTATACCAATAAGGCCATAATTTAAGTTTGATATAAATGTAGACCTATAACCATTTACATCATTGAAATCATTACCTTGCATAATGTAGTGCAGTGGCAGATTTTGAAGTTTAAGATCTTTGGGTTGCAACTTTAACTCCATTATTTTTGGTTATTGAACATCTTGTGAACTCCCAAGCAATAAGACCAACTATTTATTGACATAATCTTAATAAATTGATATAGAAACTTAGAATAAAATATTATTTTCTTATGTATTTATTTTGTGAAAATCTTCAATTTAATTATTATAATATTGCTTGAGTTGGTTTTTTAGATCTAATGTCCCAACTCCTCACTGAAGAGACCCATAGGTCGAAACCGGTCTGGGGATGGGGACAATCCAAGATAAAAATGATTTGAATGCCTTCTCTTGTAGTAGCATTTATCATAAATAAAAAAAAAAAAAAGCTTGTTTAGAGTTATTAGCACGCTCTTAATTTTACATATTTGTAAGTGCAAGCTATATATAAGTCATGTGACATCTGACTTGTTATTATTACTATTATTATTTTGCTGTTGTGGCTTTAGCTAAATTAAAGAGCTAAGCCTACTAATATATGGAGTATCTGAATTAAGTTCAGGCCCATATGATTTTTTCAGTTGGAGAGCTGACTTTAAAGACATGTAGATGTCTAAAAGTTTCAGATCTTCTTCTAACAATTATCTTTCAGATAAATGCTTTGCTTGAGTTGGTTTTTTAGATCTAATGTCCCAACTCCTCACTGAAGAGACCCATAGGTCGAAACCGGTCTGGGGATGGGGACAATCCAAGATAAAAATGATTTGAATGCCTTCTCTTGTAGTAGCATTTATCATAAATAAAAAAAAAAAAAGCTTGTTTAGAGTTATTAGCACGCTCTTAATTTTACATATTTGTAAGTGCAAGCTATATATAAGTCATGTGACATCTGACTTGTTATTATTACTAATATGGATTTTAATAAATTTTGAGCTTGTGAAAGTAAATTACTGTAAGTTACTGAGAAGTTTTAATTTTTCTTTTATAGAAAAAATGGAGTTAGATTTTTAAGTGCATTTTTAGTTTGATTATTGTGTACTTTAATATGGCTTCTCCCATTGAGTCAAGATCTGTAAAATTTTCTATAGTTTATATAAATAAATAAAATATTTTTTGGTTTAATCATGTATTATTTTATTTAATATTAATATCATTTATGCATATTATTACTTTTTACAATCCTTTTTTACAATCCATTATTGATGATTTTGATTGCCTCAGCAATATTCTTCAGAATTTCTACTTATATTTTCAAATCTTAACTCAAAAAGTACTTTAAATAATATAACCATGAAAACATTAAATATGATAAATATTATATATATGAAATTAAAGCTAAATTTAATCATCTGATGGCCATATATATATATTATTATTATTATTATTATTATTATTATTATTATTATTATGATGATGATGATGATGATGATGATTCGATGTCTGTATTTTTAAAGCAATATACATAATAAATAAAATTATTAAGAAAAATGAGAATAGTCAAAAAAATATTATATTAAGTAGATTTTGAAAATATACTTTTGTAAAATAAAAGATTGCTTTATATTTTTCTGTTTAGAATGGAATAAAGCTAATTATTAAGAGTAGGATGGGGGGAAAAATTAGAAGAAATAAAAATTTAAACTCACTTTCTCTTCTTTTTATAAGTTGAAATAAATTAAAAGAATACATGGCTAAAAATAAGTAAATGTAAAAAGTCAGAATAAAAATTAATTAATAAAAGAAGACTAAGTTTGAAAGATCCATGGTTGATAAAAATTTATAACTGATAAATTGAATTAATTAAAAAATCATGTAAACTATCTCATCGAGTAGGAGTTAGCTTGGGATATTTCAAGTGCTGGATTTGTGCACCTCTCATCCGAGTCTGAACATATAGTTAGGTGGCACCTGAGTTTTATTCTCAAAACAAATAAAATTCTTTGGACAGCAGTTTTTTGTTCCAGCAGTCAAGGGGTGCTATAACCAGAAAATATGGTTGAGCTGTCTGTTTGTATAGCCTCGACCTGGTTATAGGTATCATTGATGGTTAATTTATCAATGGTATTCTACACCTCTCCTTGAAGTTCCAATCTGATGTTGCAGTCATTATAGAAAAAAAGATAATTATGAAATATAAAGAAAGTGAAAAGGGAGTAAATAATACATGTTAATAAATAAAATAATAAGTATTAGATGTTATTAAATAAATAATGTTCTGAATATAATAAAATGAAGTATAAAGAATAAATATGTATTGAGCCTGATGATAAGTTTATTAAAGTAAAATGTTAAAACACGAGGGCAGAGTCTAGATAATAAAACTATAGTAAGTAGAGAATAAAAAATATAAATGTAGTTGTAAAACAGGTTAGGTAAGCATAGCTGGTACAAATGCTGTCCAATGTGAGTCCCGAAGTGCCATAAATGGCCAGCATAATTAAAATTTAGAATTAAAAAATCTGAAATGAAAAATTAAAATAAATGCTAATGTACATAGTAGTAAAAGTTGAAATTGGTGAGCAGTGTGAGAAGAGAAATAGACCAAGGCAAACAAATTATAATATTACGAATATAAAATAGTTAAAATAAAAAGAATAAGGTACAAAGTGAAAAGGGAGAGAGGAGAAAAAAGTGGCCAGAGAGATAAATGAATTTATTTTTTGGGTTTTTTGATAGTCAGGTGAGAATTAGAGAGGACAGGGTTTTTTTGAGGTTAGTCAAACACTTCATTCAATTTAAAATATTTAAAAATAATGAAAATAAAGATAAATAAATCAAATCAAATAAAATTTGTTTTTGAAAGTCAGTAATATTATAAAAATTAAATTTAATGCACACTAGAGCTAAAACAAAATGGAGGCTCAAAATAAAGAAGTTGTCATACTCAGCACATGCCTTACAATGTGGGTGCTGAAATGCTATTGATGGCACAGCATAATTAAAACTAAAAAGTCTGAAACTAAAAATTAAAATAAAGTTATGTAGTAAAAAAAATTTGAAATCGGTGAGCAGTGTGAGATGAGAAATAGACCAAGGCAAACAAATTATAATATTAAGAATATAAAATGATTAAAATTATAAAATAAAAAAAATAAGGTATGTAATGTAAATAAATAGAAAAGAGGAGAAAAAAATGACCTGAGAGATAAATAAATTTGTTATTGGGAGTTGTTGATAGTCAGGTGGGAATTAGAGAAGACTGAAGGGTTTTTTGAGGCTAGTTGAACATTTTGTTCCATTAAAAACATTTAAAAATAACAAAAATAAAGGTAAATAAATAAAATAAAATCTGTTTTTGAGAATCAGTAATATTATAAAGTAAATTTAATGAATACTAGAGCCAAAACAAAAACGGAGGCTCAAAATAAAGAAAAAGTTACCTAGAAGTAAATGAAATGCCAAGTTGTTGAAGGAAAAGTGGAAGAGACAATAAGAAAGATTCAAAAAAGAAAGAGAACAATAGAGACAAGAAATGATGATAGCTCTACTAGAAGATAGAAAAATGATAGAAAGTATTAAAATGGATATAAAGAAGTTAGTGGATAGAATAGATGAAATTAAAAATAAACAGAGAAAAGTGTAAATATGTGCACACATTTTAGTGGCTCACAGACTGTAAATCAATTTTTTTAAAAAAAAAAAATTTTTTTTGGGGCATACAGGGGAGGTTCCAATTGAACACCTTGGTAGCCTGGAATGCTATTTTGCATGGAAACAGCTGAGTAAGGATGCAATGATAGATATAGCTTGTAGTTATCTGCAAGATGATGATAAGGGCTGGTGGGATTCCTTATTCACCAAACCAGTTACATTCAAAGAATATAGGCAATCATTATTAGCAAGCTACTAGAGTGAAGAGCACCAAGAAAATATTAGGCACTAGGTGTCACAGGATAAATGGTGACCTGGTGAACCATTCACTTCATTTTTTTGCTGGCAAGTAGTGAAGTTAAAATTCCTAACAACTAACCCACTGTCAAAACATCAAATCATACATATAATAAGGCATAATTTCCCACATAGTGTAGTACAAATGTTAATTAGAACTAAATGTAAAACTATAGAGTGGATGGCCGAGTTGCTTAGTGCATTTGACAGCACAAGGCTAAAGTATGAAAATAAAGAAAGGGTATTCGAACCCCTAGAAATGGGCAGACATATAAATAGCACAAAGTATGATTTTTATAAAAGGGACAGGGATAGAAATAATAATAGAAAATTTTACAGCATAAAGAGCTATGGGCAGAAAACAAAACATATGATAGAACATAACAGAGGAAATAGCCAAATTCAGGTAGAAAACTTAGTCTGCATCTGGGAGGAAAGAGTCAATTTTGGCATCCTAGCATTATCCTAAAGTAAAAGTAATATTGGAGGGGGTAATACAAGATGCACTGCTGGACTCAGTAGTCAAATGTCAGTAATGTTACAGGATATGTTTAAACAAACAGCTGCCTGACAAGATGGAGCTTGTTTCTTCAAGAATTTAATTATAGTGTGAAATATTTCAAAGAGAGAGAGCATGAGTTGCAGATATATTAAGCTGTTATCCAACTTTACCGGATCAACATTTAAGTTGTAATGATATATATGTTGCCTCAATGGAAATAGATGGAAGCAAGGACAGTAGAAAATGGATCTCAGGGGTTTAAGAGAAAGACAAACAGCAGACTCCAATTGCTGGAAAATAATGAAATATCTGCATCATCAACCCATGACCCTTTGTGGAGAGATAAATAAGGACTATTGCATAAAAGGGTTTTTTACAATACAAAAAGAAAGGGGAAAATAAACAAATACATATACACCTGGGTCTCATTTTATGTGGATTATTTTAATACGATTTTGAAGTTATGCGATTCATGTTTCTTCTTAATATCTTTTTATGCAGATTTTTTTTATGTGATAAAGAAGTTCATATTTCAATATATTTATTAGATATCAAGAAATTTAAATTATTAATAACTTATTTTGACTTGAAATATTTTTTTTAAAAAATATAACATTATATTAGCAGCTAATGTGAATTTAGAATCTTAGCTTCTATGTAAATAACATACTTATACTAATGAGTAAATAATAATAATAGATTTATACTTACGTATAAAAATATTGCAATAAATATTCAAAAATTTTAAACTTTTAAAAAACGTATTTGTTAGATATAACAGAAATAAATATTCTTTTAGATTTTTAAAATAAATAATGAAGATTTTATTGATTTTGTAAACTGAAAATAATCTTTCTAATGAAAATGTATAATCTTTTTATTTTGATTGTGATCTCCTTTTTTTAATATAGAAACAAAATGTGAACATTTAAAATTTATTTCAGTAGTAAACAAAAAAAGACAAATTTATTATTTTCTGATAAGTAAAAATCAGTTAGTCATAGATTTTACGTTGATGTGTGAGACAAAGAAAAAAATGCTGAAATCTGAGTTTCCTGCAATGAACAATCTCTTAAATCCCAATGAGAGCTAAATAGTTATATGTCTAAATATCATGAGCTTTATAAACAATTAGTAAAATCATCATCTCAAAGTTTAATCACTGATTACATTGTCAACAGAAAACCATTAACACAGCTCAAGATTGAAAGTGGTGTTAGTTGTACTTCCTCTTGTGATGAATCTGATTTCTTACTAATTCACAAATGAATGCATATTGTCAAATAGTGATAGTGATTAAAATATGTATGAAAAAATGTAAAATTAAATACTGTAGTTAATAAAAAAAGTAAAAAAAGTTTGTCTTGTATTAATTTTTTTCAAATATTTGAAATTTTTTACTAGTCATACTTTATTTCCTTATTTTTTTAATGCAAAATTTAAAGTAATTTTTCCTTGTTGCTTTGCTCTTATGCAATTTCTGAAAATTACAGAATCTATCTCCCATTTTTCAAAGTAAGTTAAGTCTATTTTTGTGCGATTTTTTTAAATTCTGGTTTTTGTGGAACTTATCTACCACATAAAATGAGATCCAAGTGTAGTTATACTTGTTGCCATGCAAAAGTAGATGATTGAATATGTTGATCAAAGATATGGTCATTATGAAGCAAATAAAGTTGACATTTGGTTAAGTCATTGGTTCTACTGGCTGGGAATGTATGACAGCATTCTGGCCATCATAATTGAGTGTGAGATATGCCTTAAGACAAAATCACTTAATGCATCAGGTCTAGGTCTGCTTATGCACATTCACTCTCAACAACCAAATAACTAAGTAGCCATACATTATTAAGGATCATTGCCCACATTTAACAAAATGATGTAGCTTGTAGTAGTTTATGATATTTTTTTGAAACTGGTGGTTGCATATCCTGTGTTGCAAGACAATGCCAAACAAACTATATGGGTGTTAGAGCAATGGCATTTTGAAGCAATTGGAATCCCAAATAAAATTATTTTCAATCATGGAACTCCATTTCTGAAGACTGGAAGAAATGGATCAATAAACATAAGATATAGCACTCGCATCTATTTATAATCCACAGTCTAATCCATGTGAGTATATCATGTGGGAATTATGGCAATTATTTAGAGTATATATAGATGATAATCAAAGTGAGTGGGTTAAGGAAATTCCATGGATTATCAACATGATAAATTGGTCCAAAAATGAATCCATGGAGTTTGAACCCATATGCCTTCATTTTGAGAAAAATATACTCTATTCATTTAAAACTAAATTGCCTGTGGAAACATGCCCTATAAATATGGACAGCGATGCTAGCTAAGCATGGCTTAAGCTAAGGAAGATGGGAGAGTTGAGACAGAGGAAGCAAGAGAAAGTAAATGGTACATTTATAATAGGTGATAGCATTATGATAAGAATTAACTCTGTGATTATTCAGTAAAACGTATATAAAATGTTCCAGTCAATTTATGAGGGTTCTTAAGTCATAGTATGCAATACAACAACAATGTATTTGTTGTGGCAAAGGATCAGGAAGAAAAATTGACTTATAATGCTAATTTTCCAAAATTTATTAAAAGGAAAAAGGAACCACCTGACAAAATGTAAACCAAAATAATCAGACAGACCTGCAGGTAAAACAAATATGTATGCAACTTGACACTTATGTTATGGAAAAGTAGTAAATAAAGAAATTTAAAAAAATCAAACAGTAAAGTGAAAAATAAAATGTCAGAACTAAAATGGGCCAAATTGATGTATTTTACCTCTCAAATGATGAAGTGTGTGCATAATGTAACACTAGTGAGATATATATTATAAAACACATATCTATGTTACATATTTTATAATTTCAAAATAAATAAACAAATTATTAAGAAAAATAAGAATAGTAAAAAAAATAATACGTAAGATTTTGAAAATGTAGTTTTGTAAAATAAAAGATTGCATCATATTTTTCTGTTTAGAATAGAATAAAGCTAATTATTAAGAGTAGGATGGGGAAAAAATTAGGAAAAATAAAAATTTAAATTCACTCTCTTTTCTTTTTATAAGTTGAAATAAATTAAAAGAATACATGGCTAAAAATAAGTAAATGTAAAAAATCAGAATAAAAATTAATTCAGTTTGAGAGATCCATGGCTGATAAAAATTTAAAACTGATAATTGAATTAATTAAAAAATTATGTAAACTATCTCATTGGTATAAAAGTGATAAGATATCTGATTAATCTAAAAAAGATTAGATTAAAGAAAAATGTTAAATTAAACTAGATTTAAGTTATAAAAAAATTAAAACTATGATAAGAAAATAAACAATGGGAGAGTTAGATATAAAAGTATGACTTAGCTATTGTTGGATTCATTCTTAGATTTCTTGATTCATTTTGATATTCAGATAGAATCAGTTTTTGCAAGTTTTGAGTTCACCAATTCATTGATACATGAGGGCTTAGTTAACATGACCCTCAGTGAGTCAGTCAAGACAGCTGCAGAATTAGCAACATGTATTTCTAGAAAGCCAATAGGACTGTTTTGACTTGCCTTTAAGCTCTGAGTCCCCAATTCCATAATTTCATCAACTGTCCTCACCTGATTAAGCTGTAAAAGAGATACTGCCACATACTCTCTCCCATTGTTGAGCTGAAGAATGGAAGACAAATCCTGAAAGCATCGATGGAGACCAAAAAGCCAAACAATTGCAAAGTAACATTAATGACAACCAAACCAATGGAATTCTGTCATCTTAATATCATGAAAAACCTAGATAAATATATTTTAATAATAACTGTCTAGACACTTTATTTTAAATGAAATGAATTTAATGAAGGACTAACAGAAAATTTAGCCTTAATGTAATCCTTTATAATTTCTTTATGTAAAGTTTTATTGTGTTATATTAAATATGTGAATAAATAATTATGTTTGTTTAAATTGTTATTTGGTCTATTCTCTTTCTCTCTTGTCACTGTGTCACTATTAATTTAAGAATATAAATATTTGTATATATTAAGTAAATGTGCAGGCCTCCTGATAAAGAGTAGGAGTTAGCTTGGGATATATCTAGCACTGGATTTATGCACAGCCAGGAAATATGGTCAAGCTGTGGATTTTTACAATCTCGATCTGGCTATAGGTATTGTTGGTGGTTAATCTGTCAATGATATTCTACCCATCTGCTTGAAGTTCAGATCTGCTGCCACAGTCATTATAGAAGAAAAGATAATCATGAAATATAAAGAAAATGAAAAAGGAGTAAATAAATGTTAATAAATAAAATAATAAGTATTAGAAGATGTTATTAAATAAATAATGTTCTTAATATAATAAAATGAAGTATAAAGAATACATATGTATTGAGCTTAATATAAGCTTATTAAAGTAGAATGTTAGAACATGAAGGTAAAATTTATATATTAAAGGTGTAGTAAGTAGAGAATAAAAGTATAGATATAGTTTTAAAATAGGTTAGGCAGGAAGAGCCAGCACAATATATATTACATATATTACATGGAAGCTCCTGGAAATAATACTATGAATTCACCATTTATCTTGGAGAATATTAGATTTAATATATATTTATATTATAATGATCTGGAGAAAGAGAGCTTAATATCACCTGCACTACATGGCGCCATCTAGGCATATGAACCTAGAAAAATTTATAAAGTAGGCAGATACATAAGTAAAAAAAAATTTTTTTTAATTTTATATATTTTGATATCCAGTCGTTAGCTCATTGTCACTAGCTCAATGGAACAGCAGAGATTTATATTTATAATAAATTCTTATCTAAGAATATTTTAAAAAAAGAAAATAAGCCACTTCCAGTAATTAACATACAAACTTTTATTTTCGCACATATATATAAAATTTAACATTTTTATTTTAGTATGTTTTAGATTTTAATTTGATTTTAGAATTTAAATTTACATTTTAATTTTTATCATATTATAAGTTTACCTTTTAATTAAGTTTGCACAGATGGATTTATGAAAGTTTGTTTTATAATGTTGAGTATAGATCGGTTACATAGATTATACGGTTAAAAACATTTCAAAATAAACATAACCAATCAAAATACAAAGTCATTGATAAAGTCAATTGCAGAGGGAAATTTATAATAACCCAATAGCATTCATCATAAGATGCCGCAAGACACCAATAACTTAAAAGACATCCGACATAAATACATCTTAGATACTCATCTAAGGTATCAGTATTTACCAAATGTCTATATATTTTGATCAAATATGAAAACCAAAAACATAATTAACCGGTAACGAACCCATGCAAGCATCTATACCCAACCTAAATTTAATGCATTTTTATTTAGAGTGTCGAGTATGAATAGACTATATAGATTTGCATTTGAAAAGAAAATATTCTTTCCCTTATTTAACCTTAGGCCAAAAGTTCACAGTCAAACCGGTGCCAATCCATCTGATACATTTATATATTCAATGTAGCATGAAAATATGACAACACAAAATACTATACTGTCAGGAATGTGCATCTGAACAGTAAGTAGAGTTAGAGAAGACATTGTCTCTCCACCAACAGGAATGCTACATCTGTTGGCGAGTAGAACAATAAACAAAAAACTCCATAGGAATGGACTGCGGTCCCTTTGCTGACTTACAAACCCATCCATAGGCAAACAGAAGGTGTGTGGCATATATATGCAATCCTGCCCATAGCAGATCTCATACTACATCTACTCATTACACAAATATATCCAATCCATTGAGCTAATTCAACTACGAAACGAATAACCTTAGATTACCCTCCCTTAAACTATATATATAACTTTACAAATCTATATAGCCATTCACACCCGATTTAAATTTAACATTTATATAACTAGTTGAATGAAAAACAGAAATCATAATAAAACTTAAAGAACAAATAAATAAATAAATGGAAATGATTTTACAAAAGAAATACATTAAATAAAATTATAACTCATTAATAAATAACATTGGTCAGATAGGATTCTATTTCTTAATTATTTTAAATACGGAAAGTTTTTAAGTTAATGTTCATTAATTATAAAGTTCTTATGGTTTTAAACAGTTCATCTTTATCTGTTCTTGCCATGTGAATTCCCATGCCATCCTAAAATGATTGGTTGAGTTAGCCGTTGTTTTTTTATTTATCCGGAGATCCTTTAGTTTAGCTGGTCCTTAATGTAGAAAAAATGATGTCATTTCTTTTTTTTTTTAACAAAACTGAAGGGATTGAAGAGTGCATCTTTTCAATCCCTTCTCCTTCAACTCCGCACTAACACATATAGTCACATCGTAATAACTCACTAATAATTTCCAAACTTTTCCTTTTATATTAATTTTAAGGATTCAATTGACATTATGTCATCGATGTGATGGTCCTTTCGCTGAGGTCCGAATCCGTTGTTTTTCTCTTCTATCTGACCACTGCTTATACATTTAAATGACCAAGGCTAGTTTATATTTAACTAATTAAAACAATCATTTCCATTTTTCAATAACACCAATTAATTTGTTTTCAAACTTAAAGATATATTTTTATCTCCAAATCTTATTAAGTTTTTGTTTTTAAAATACCTTTTCTATTTTTTATAAAGTTTTATTTTAATAATTTTTTTTATCTGTGCGATTTTATATATACGAGTTTAGTATAGAATTTTAATTTTCAATTTTTAATTCTTAAAAAGGAAGTTTTATTTGCGAACTTTTATTTTTTTCATGTTTACTAATAAAAAACAATGTAACGTACGTATGTGCCCATTACAATATATTGGCATCAGATGACTTGGTGTTGATAGCTTTGGAAGAATACATCATTTTAATTGATTTATAATAATTTATAACAAATAGAATTACTCAAAATTTATATATAGCATACAAAATATCTATTTAGTCTAGAATTTTGTCCACATTAGGTTATGTAATACTGGAAGTTGACACTTTTTCTCCATGTGAATCCAAATTTGACCATAGTGAACTATGGAACAGTTGCTAAACTTGCTCTCCTTGCCTTCAGTTATATATTCATGGTAGGTCTGTCCTAATCTGGACAACACTGAGAACTTTTAGAACTCCCTTCTAATCTTTTTTTCAATCCTTTTATAGTCAGGGTGTTGTGTGAAAAATACATTATGTAAAAATGTTTTTCCTATCTTGATTAAAAAAAGTTAATGACTTTTCAATTTACTTTAATCCTTTGAAAACAACTGTGTGAAATTTCATCAAAATATGTTATACAAGCATTAACTACAAGAAAAAATTGCTAATCAAAATAGATAAAGTAATTTTATAATTACCAGGATGTCTATTGTAACATAAAAACATACTTGTTTTAATTTCAAAATCAGAATTAATAAAGTATTAATTAGACCTTTTAAAATGTTTAAATTATAATTAAATTCAAAATATCTACAAAAAATTTGTCTTTTTTATTTCTATTTTTCATTTCAACTTTATATATATATATATATATATATATGCACACACACACTACTATATTGTTGTATGCTATGAGACTCAAAGTGGTTTCAATATATTAATGGCAAAGGCTATGTTGTTTATATAATGGATTCATTCTGCTTCAAGTGCATGTTTACCATGGTCCCTGGATGCTATGTAGGAAGATATTTTTAACCTATACACTGAAGACTATACAAAATAATGGATGAAATGCCTATTATATATAAGCTTAATTCTTTACTACAATATTCTATGTAACAGCATAAAAATAATAACTATTTTTAAAACTTCATATATAAAATATTTAAATACATTTCATTCATTATAGCCATATTATTTATAAAGATAGAAACATTACTCATGCTTAAGAAAGTATTCACAAAAATGAAGCCATAAGAATTTATAACTGGAACTAACCAATAATATCAAGCTAAATGTAACAATATCTCAGTTGCCAACACATACAATCAAATACCACATATGTAAAATAAATATTTATTATTTAAACAATCATTATAAAATTATAAATATTAAATATCACAGATTATATTTATAATCTGTATTGAAATGTGATATTTATAAAATAAAATAAATTATCATGTATTTGTATTATTTTTGAACATTATATTTAAAATATTTTCAAAATATTACTTGCATATAGCTTTGATAATTATGCACATAGTGATCGATCCAATATTTAAGAATTGATAATTTATAAATAATATCAGCATAATATTTCTGTGAAAGAACAATTTATTATAAATAAAAAATATTTAATAAAGATTTATAAGTTGTTTTGTAATTTTATCTTGTTTACCAATAGAAAATGTTAATGTTATTCAAATTTAAGCTAAAACAGATGATCCTTCTTTCAAAATGGCATTTTATTTGAAATATAGAAGATAGGCCTAAATGAATATGTAGAAAAAAAATCATGATTATACAGCAGTTTATGATTATGAAGTAATCCTATTTATGATATATGAAATATGAAGTAGATTATCTATTTGAGTCTTGGTTCCCAAATTCTTGGGATAAAAACTGCCTATTTACAGGTTCATTTTGAGAGTTTAAAATCCAATGTTTTCCTTTTTAAATGCAGCATTGTTTACATGATCAAAACAGCTTTTTTGATAAGAAATCATTCTTGGCTACTTGCCAATAGAACAATAAATAATGGTTCAGTCTATTTAAAAGTACATTTAAAATAAGGAATTGTCAATTCTTTAAAATTAATATTTTAAAATTAAACAATTGAATTTCTTTTTAAATTATCAAGTTTTATTTATAAGAGTGTATACTGACTTTCAAACAATAGTAATAACAATTCAATATTTTAAAATATTAATGATGTCACACTTTTTAATTAATAAAATTTCTATACATGTACTTAATTTAATAAAATATATTCCAAAGGAATATATTATTTAATTATATTAATATGAAATTGTTTATGTAAGTCCAGATTTAACATGAGTTGAATCTACATAAGTACATTTACAATGTGTAGTTTGTGTATAATTTTGTTAAGAGAATTATAAAAAGATTTTATATTCTGTACAGTGATATGCATCATTGAAACAGAAAATCCATCTACTTAGTATTAATTACTACATTTATTATTAATAGCTTCATTTTTAAAGAAAATTATTATAAGAAGTAAAAGAACAGCAATGTGCATTAAAAAAAAGATATAGAATATGGATAGTATATTTGTGAATGAAAATGTGAATTTTAAAATGCGATTGGTGAAAAAATAATATTAAAATAAATCTAATGGGTGAAAGATTATCTGGAAATATAAAATGCAAAAATGAATTAAAAGAAAGAATTTTTTTAAAATCTATATGCTATTATTATAGATTTCTGAAAGTGCACATTTATTTATTTATCATTGGCACATATTTATATAATTGTTGCAGGAGTTATCAGATGAAAATAGGACTAAAGATAAATGTTAAAAAGACTAAAGTAATGTTTAATAGATTTTCTCAAAATATGAAAATAAAGATTGATTATGATGAGTTAGAATAAGTTAACAGTTACAAATATCTTGGTCAGATTATTAATATAGATGGAAATATAATGGATGAAATTAATCATAGAATTAAACTTGGTTGGAGTGCTTTTGGTAGAAATAACTTGATACTAAAAGGAAATATGCCTATGTGTTTGAAAAGGAAGGTTTTTAATAAATGTGTTTTGCCAGTTTTTACTTATGGATCTGAGACTTGGACACTTAATAGAAGAGCAATACAGAGACTTCAGGCCACTCAAAAAAGTATGGAAAGATACATGTTGGGAATAACAAGAAGGGATCGAAAACGCAATGTATGGGTAAGAGAACAAACAGGTGTTACTGACCTCATTGAAAAAATTAAAAGACTGAAGTGGAGTTGGGCTGGATATATTTTTAGAAGAGATGATAACAGATGGACAATTAAAATTTTAAACTGGATTCCAAGAGATTGTAAAAGACCCAGAAAGAGACCACATGTGAGATGGGTGGATGAAATAAGAAAGTGTGCAGGGGTGAGGTGGAGAAGAGGAGCTAATGATAGGAAAAGATGGATTGAACTTGGAGAGACCTTCATCCCGCAGTGGATTGATAATGGTTGATGATGATGATGATTATTATTATTTTGTAAAAATAAAATATTTGATTTTGTAATTATATGTTGAATAAAAATGATTGGATGAAAGTTACTATATTCTTAATTCATTAATAATTATTATTAATACTTTTTTTTACTAAATTACAATATGCCATGATTGTGCTACTTTTTCCAGTTTAAAAAATGATCTGCAGAATGCAACAAACTTTGGTTTAGTATTTAATGTTCGAGAAACTATCAATTCCGTTATCATTAACAATAGAAGAAAAAAATCTTCTATAATTTTTAATTTGATGGTTATCAATTTGAAAATATAAACCAATTTAAATATCTGGATAACTTTTTAAGTAGAAAAGTGGAATTAGATATTGAAGTACAGTAGCAGACTCCAATGTGCTGCTCTATTTAACAAGTTAAAAGGTAGAAACTGCAACTAAATTATCTATATAGATAGATCTGTCATTTTATTTAATTTATTGTATGGAAATGAGATGTGGACATCTTATTAATATGACATAAAAGCATTGAAAAGTTTTGTTTAAGGATGCTCCATAAAAATTTAAAAATATGATGATGAGATCATAAGATCACTTAAAATATTCTGTAATATTCTGAATATGATATTATAGACTTTACTATTTTAGAATGATATCTTCATTGAATTAGACATTTGGAATGAATGAAGGATGATTTATGGTGAACTTGAGTATGGCTTTGTGAGAAAGGTTTATCCATTCGTATTATAATGATTATCCCAAAAATCTTACATGGAAGTGCAATGTTGATTGTTTTCAGTGGAACATATGGAGGAGAATAGAATAAATTGGAGAATTACAATTAGACACAAAATTGGAGAATTTCCGAAAGAAAAGTTTTCTGCAAATAAATATTAATAATTATCCAGAATATTCTACATGTGAATGCATTTGTAATTCATAGTTTGGTTTGTTTAAACATCTTTAATATATTATTAGTTATTGTTTTTTTTGTTTTTTTTTTGTAAATGATTTTTACTGCGGCGGATATTTAATCAGGTTACAGTAGTGCATTTGAAATTTGGAATCTAAATTTATTATTTTATTTCTGATACAGCAAATTCATCATTCATTATTATATCTATTTAATTTCTTAATATATTGTGATAGATATTTGCATTATCAATATCTAATTTATGTTTAAATATTTTAATTTTGCAAAGCACAAGCTTAATTGCAGTTTTTAAGTTTTGTTTTATATATATGTTTGTATGATTATATGTGCACACATTAATAGATTTACATTTGTTATATTGATCAATATTATTTTTAGTTGTAAAGAAATAAATAATATATACTTGATAGCTAAAATTGTTATCAATCTGTAAAATAAATTTATATTACAGGAACAATACTTAATCTTAAAACTCTATTCATTATTAATTACATTGTTTTGTTATTTAAAAAATTAGTAAATTTATATTTATTGGCTTATCTGATATAATCACTGGCTTAATTTAATTAAAAATTCTTGGAAAATGAGTGGGTTAATTAATTAAATTTAGTGCTATAAATAAAAAGAGCAGCTCAGAATTATATTTTATTTGGCATTTGATTCCAATCTACTTTCTACAATCTGTTCTGTTCCAGTCTCTTCTGCTCTGCACTCTGTTTGTATTTTAACTTAGCCTGCCTGCTATATGATGAATACAGAACTTTTTCAGTGGTCATGATAGAAATTAGTATTGCTAAAGCACCAGAAAAACAAACTTCACTCTCCAGCATGGGCTTTTAGCCATTAAATGTTTAATCTTACGTTCAGGCTGACCAAAAACAAAAGTCAACTACTACTATCAAGGATACTATTGAAGAAATGCACTTCTCAATGCTAATGAAATAATTTTAGGACAAACTTCCTAGACAAGCTCAATGCTGTGTCTTATGACCAGCAAGTAAATAAATGGACAAAGGCAGAATTGAGATGGTAAGATTATAGTTTAATACGAATAATTTTAACTATATACATTGCCTATTATAAGGCTTAATAAAATAATAATAGGTCGTGGTGACCTGCATATAAATACCCTAGTCCTGCTTTGGACTTTCAAAGGCAGGAGTCTCTGACTTATAATTAAAACTCAGAACATACTCAGAACAATTAGATCAGATTATGGGGGTTTATATACTCCTCAAGACTTCTGGAGTCTTTTACATTCCTAAACATATATGGTGTTTTCACATACGTTTTCACATACACACAGTATTTCCACATTTCTCACCATATATGGTATTTTACATAGTTTTCTGACCCTATAAGGTCAGCTGGGCTTTCTATTATTATACAACTTTCTATGATTTAACAACATAGCAATTTTACACAATCGTTATTCTTAATTACTATACAGTTATTTTACATATTTATTATACATTACAGTTATTACTTTTATTCTACATTTATACAATTATTATTATTGTTTTACATATTCGTTATATTTATACAATTATTATTTACATATTCATTATACATTATATGTGTTTATATCTTGACCTTGAATACTGCACTCAACAAAATCAGAGATGACACAGAACCATTATTGCATTTGTGTATATGTACACATTTATATAATTCAGCTTTCTTGGAAAATAAATAGTATCCCTTTACCCACTCCTCTCTGAACTTAAAACTTTTCTTATAAACCATTTTATTAAGACATTGCCAATAAGCCAGTGATTTATAGGTTGAAGGTTTTAATTTCATATTTATACTGTGCTTGTTTTTAGAAATTATTATTATTTAATTATATTTCATGTATTATTATCTTAAAATGTGTTTTATATATTGATAGTTTTATTTTTAATAATCTAAACTAGTTTCTTTCCTATAGTTTAATTTTATTTCTCCCCCTTGTACAGTTTTTTAAAAAAGGTTATCTGAAATAAAATTAAAGTAAGTTTTTTTTGTCCCCTCATCACATTCACAATTGTTAGTTACAATCTAAGTTAAAGTCTAATGAGAAATTTTAATAGGAAAGAAGTTTGAAAAGTGATGGTTTGATTTGTTTTTATAATATCTAGTTTTATTATATAATAATGCCATTGAATATTTTAAATCATTAATATGTGAATACTTATCCCTATATAATGTGTGCATGCATACTTTTATAAATTATTTGCTAGCAGTTGTCTTGCATACTTTGTGTCATATGCATCTGAAAGTAAAGAAGTAGATATATGTGCATGCATTGTATACAGGAATTCTAGATATTTATATACTACGCAAAGTTATTATTATGTGTTTGGCCTCTGTGATTGATTGTTCTGATTTTTTTATAATTCTTGCTTGATATATTCATGATTATTGATATTTTATCTCATTAAGTAAAATGACCATCCTTCCCATTAGAGATGTTTGTGGGCATGTCTGTTTTGCATTGGGTAAAGTGATTTTCCTTTCCATGCATTATTTACATATTTTGCTTTCCAACACGATTATTAATAGCCTATTCATTGTTGCTCCTTATTTGCATTTCTTTTCATGGTTGAATCCAATGCACTGCATATAAGCTTTGTTTTGTAATAGTCTGCATATGTGATCATATATATTGTAGAAACACTGCTTGAGTACTCATTGTTTGTTACTACCATTATGAAAGATATATGTGTGCACAACTGAATATATTATCATGTTTTGGTTAATTCCCAGGATTATTAGGGAAAATATAATATTTAAACCACCAGCTGTCAGATATATGGTATACTTATTAAAAAGGGTTAATTAATAGTCAATCTCTGTTTTGTATGAAACAACTTAGTATTTAAACCCTGCCCTTGACTTGTATACTTTGTTAAGTGTTAATAAATATTGTTTTGTTAATTGTTAGATTGTTCAGCATTTTGTTTACTGTGGTCTGCTCTGCAATTGTTATTTTGCTGAGAATTTCTGATCTTTATGATCTAGAGGCGGTTATAGATATATAGTGATGGTATAGCTATTGCAGGCACTTGTATTAGGTATTCTCATCAGTAAATTATAATTTTTTAGAGTAGTCTAGTGGCGCCCTCTGATGGATATTTGATGCCTGCTGTTCATTACAATATATACATTTTAAAACTGAACTTAAAATATAATCTTCTTTGTGATTTTAACAGTATATAAATTTAATTATTTCATTCATAGATAGAAAGCTATTTAATGAATTCTTTAACATAAATAGAACAATAAGTTAAATAAAGAATAGAGATTGCATTCATCTTGCTTCTCCGCCACAATGTATCATTTTCTTCTGTTTATGGACAAATTGAAAAAGAAGATATTACTTATTGAGCTTTTATTTTTGACTGACGAAGATTTGTGTATTTTTCACCCTTATTGATAAATAAATATATCTACTTACTAACCAATATTGGATAGTTAGCTGACCAAGCTGCCTGAAAGAAAAATTCAATGTCTGAGTGAGACCTGAAATTTTTTTAAAATTTTACCTGGATCAAATTTAAATAATAGGGATGGTAGTTCAATAAAGATGAAAGTCTATCTCCATGTGTTTAGTGCTGCCACCACTCTTTGATGGTTGCCATTCATATTATAAATTCATATATTTAAAAATTTATTAAGTAACATTCAGGTGAACAAAGAACTCCTATATGAGAAGTAAATATTTTTCAATTAGTTTCCAATTAGGTTAAGAGTAAGAATTATGATAGCAATGTTTAAAATGTAACTAAAATTATTCAGTGATTATGAGAATTATTACATTTATAGTGTATGGCAGTCTCTCCGTTGAAAATTTGCCCTCTTCATTAACTACCTCAAAAGAAAGCATTAATTGTGAAATCTCTGTATTATTAGATTGTCAGAAATTGGAATTCTATAGTGATGCAGAAAACAATGAGAAATTAGCCAATTATCATATCAGAAAAAAAGGTTATATATATATTGCTTATAACACTTCTTTCTTATACACTTTAATGCAACAAATTTTCTTAAAAACTTCTTTATTTTCCTTACAGTTTCGACTGTCCAACAGTCTTCATCAGAGCTCTATCTTCTTCTCTGCTTTAATTAAAATGACCATTATTTCAAAAAAAAGTTATGTGAATGTGAAAAAACTAAGAAGGTTTGACAGTCCTAAATTAATAAGATCTAGCTAATTAAGTAAACTTAAAATGTTCATCATTAATCTATTTGTAATTGGCGTATTTCTTTCATTGCAGATATGGTTTTGCAGATTTTTATTTTACAAAAATTAAATGTAATCATGTAATAATGTATTTATTTCTTAATCTTAATATATTTACAATTAATCTACAATTATATAGATGAAGTATTTGAGATTAATTTCACTTTAATTATGTTAATTTTGATTTATTTTTCTTGCAGGTACTGTAAGATTATTTGACATTATTAATAAACAACAAATTTGTGAATCAAAATTTTTTACTGGAGGAACGTTTATCTTATGGATCCCTAAAAAAGTAAGAATTTTTGACTGAAGATTGGCCATGAATAAATTTTAATTTGGTTTTTAGTTCAGAAAGAAAAAGTCAGTACTAAAATAAAATTATAAAACTTTATTTACTGTCATTGATTAAAAAAAAAAAAAAAATTCAGAAAAAAATCATGGCAAAAGCATGTATTGGATAAGAAATTATAAAGAAGCTCTAATTATTGGTTATATAACAAAAAATAGTGATTAAATCTGCTTTTATTAAGAGTAAGAAGTTAGTCTTTGGTTTATTGATAGTAGATATAACAAAAGAGTTTAGTTAGGTTGGCATTTAACTTTGGATAGAGCACAGAACTGCATTAGAAATGGGAGTACAAAATTTGATAGTACTCATATGGTAGATAGCTTTTTTGCATATGAAAAACTTACGTAGGATTTAAACTAAGGAATAATTTAGAACAAACACAGATTCAATTTTAATGTAAAATAATAAATTATTTTCTTTAACTACATAGAAAATAAAAGAAATGTCAATGAATACAGTAATTTATATATTTAATTAATATTAAAACTTTTATTAATCCATTATGATTCCCTTTATTTACTATAAACCTTGGGTTTTTTATATTTGAGTATTATTAAGTTGGCTAAGCACATAAAATAAAACAAATTATAAGAAAGCTTTTCTCAATACAATTATCGTATATTTATAATTAATTATTGTTAATATATAAAATGCACTTTAACAGAATTATTTATATAATTAAAATATTATAGAATTATATATTATAATATTGAAGAATGGGAGCATTTAAAATATAAGATATTATTTAATAATTGAACTCTGAATTGTGAACTATATCAGTATAACATTCACAGGTTCTGTTTTAAGAGAACATCATTTGTGTCAAGAAACAACATTGATGATCACAAACCATATTTTGAAATAAAGCAAGTGAAATCTGTTTGATATAGATTTCAAGATTTTTTTGTTTTATAATTAGTGATTCTGAGGCTTAAAACAGCCGATGAAAGAATTTATCTGAAACTTGTTCTGTGGGTCTTGTTTTGGCAGTTCAGAATTTGACAATTATATAACATCTTATGTAGTTAAATAGTGAGATAGCTTCTAAGCTTATGTTAAATCAATAATTGGATACCGCTAATTGAAACTCAAATATAGTAGATTAATACAAACCCGTACTAGAATATTTGAACAACACTATTTGTATTTAGAAATACAAAGTTTTAATCAGCAATATAGGTAAAAGATAACTTCTTACCTATTAAGCTGAAAGTTGATAAGTATATCAATTCCAAAACTATTATGAACATCAAGTGTGAATTTAAATAAGCTAAGATCTTAAAAACTAAACTAATAAAGAATCATATTTCATGTTTTGTAAACAAAACACAATTCATTTACATTTTGTAAAAACTATATAAGAATAAATCAATTGCATAGTGCTAGTTGAAACTCATACTAGATGAAAGGTTTTATATATATATATATATTGTAACGATATATAAATATGTCGTTACATTTATTTAAAATAAAAACTTAAAAGTTCGCAAATAAAAGGAAAAAACTAAACGCTAAAATTAAAATGTTTGTTAAACATATATATATTCGCACGGATGCTAAACTTTAAAAATATTTTTTTCATAAACAAGAAAAAAAAGTATTTGAACGTATTTTTTTAAATAAAAAAATACAAGATTGAAATATAAAAATATTTTAATAAAAAAATAACGTAAGTTAAAATAAAAAGAGGTATTAATTAATTCCTGTAATCTGTAAATGGAAATGATTGTTTATTAATTATCTAAAAGCTGTTTAATTAAAAAGTCAGATGAAAAGTTAGATAAGAGAAGAAAGAGAAATTAGCTTGACCAATGGAAGCACTAGGCCTTGGCTCGGACCCTAACGAAAGTGATGGATTTGTGACGTTTTGTTGATTGAATCCATGTGGATAATATAAAAAGGGAAATACAGTTTTTTCAGACAGTTCCAGCGTTGTGTGTTTGAGAGATGTGGTATGACGCACATACCACACTCTCTATAAAAAAAAAATGAAAAGACTGTGATACCTTGAACCAGCTATTGCCATCTCCAGAACATTACCTTCCAACGGAGGCGTTGCGGGAATTGAAAGCAGAGGCCTGGACTCTTCTACCATAAGCTATATGAAATGAACAATTATTAAAATCAATTAAGAACTTTCGTCAAGTTTTACAAATTGATAAACAAGCCAACTGAAATGTTAAAACAGACTCTTATCTGACTTTTGTAAGTTTTTAAATCAAATTAATAATGTTTAATTTTATATGTTTTCCGATTGATAAACATCATTTCCATTTTTTCCCCCTTATTGTAAAGATTATTTAAATGTATGAAATTTAAGTTGTTTGTAGATGCTTGCATGGATTCGTTTGCGGGTAATTATATTTTGGTTTTCATATTTGATCGAAATATATAGACATTCGATAAATAATGATACCTTACAGTGAGTATCTAAAATGTATTTATTCGGATGTCTTTTAAGTTATTGGTGACAACGCAAGTATCTTATGGTGAATACTATTGGGTTACTTATAAGTTTCCCTCTGCGATTGTCGGTATCAATAATTTTGTATTTTGATCGTTTATGTTTATTTTGAAATGTTTTTGACCGTGGAATCTATGTAATCGATCTATACCCAACATTTTTAAACAAATCTGTGCGAACGTATTTAAATGTTAAAATTAAGTCGGGCGTGAATGGCTATATAGTTTGTAAAGTTATATTAAGGGAGGGTAATCTTAGGTTATTCATTTCGTAGTTGAATTGGTTCAATGGATTGGATATATGTGTAATTAGTAGATGTAGTATGAGGTCCGCTACGGGCAGGATTATAGATATACGCCACACACCCTCTGTTTGCCTATGGATGGGTTTGTAAGTCGGCAGAAGACCGCAGTCCATTCCTATGGAGTTTTTTGTTTATTGTTCTACTTGCCAACAGATGTCACATTCCTGTTGGTGGAGAGTCAATGTCTTCTCTATTTCTACTTATTGTTCAGATGTACATTCCTGACAATATAGTATTTTGTGTTGTCGTATAGATCGGAAGAGCGTTGAATACATGAATGTATCAGATGGATTGGCGCCAATTTGGTTGCGAAATTTGTTGCCTAAGGTTAAATCAGGGAAGAATCTTCCGATCTCTTTTCAAATGCAGATCTATGTAGTCTATTCATACTTGACTATCTAAATAATAATTAAACTCATTGAAACTTAGTTAAATGTAAAATTAAAAGTTAATATAAAAATCTAAAATGTTAAACTTATTCCTCAAAATTTAAATATTATTTTATATGTGCGTAAATAAATATTTTTATATGTTAATTTCTGGCAGTGGCTTTTACTCTTTGATATTTAAGATATAGATTTTTATCTCTGTGTCTCCACTGAGCTAGTGACTTGGGCTAACAATCGGAATATTTAAATAAAGTGGAATCTTAACAGTGCGTATCTGCCTACTTTATAAATTTTTCTAGGCTCAAATGCCTAGATGGTGCCCTTGTAGTGCAGATATTGTTTTTGCGGTTAGATTCGATCTTCACTTTCATTCCGATTGGTACAATATATATATATAATATACAAAACAATACAATAATTAATACAGTAAAAAATATTTTAAAAAACAAATATATACCACAATTTAATAGAAGTACTTTCAACTATCTATGTAGTCATTATCAACTAGATTCAAATTGTATTACAAAAAAAACCGTTACAAATGTAAACAAAAAGTAATACGTCATACATCAATTTTCCCACAATTCATTAATTTTTATATTGGCAGCCTGTTGATTTATCAAATGTTAGCTTCTTTAATTTTGTGTTTATTATTATTTCTTTCAAAATCAAAACCATAATTACATGTTACGTTATGATCAAAAAATACTGACGGTGATACGTCATCATTTCTAATATTCTCTTGTCTTGATTTTTGTACTCGTTTATATAACAACAAATGCTCCTTTGATCTTTTCTCCAATGTACATTGAAATTCACCTATATATGCCTTTCCACAAACACACAGCCATTTATATATTGTACAACTTTGATTTAAAATACTACATCTATTTTTTGAATTATTTATTAATCTATTTAAATTAGGAGTAGTATAAAATGTGACTCGATATATATTTTTATATATATGTTTTATAAATTTCACTTGTTCATTATAAATAAATGGTATTGATATCCAAGTATATCTTATTTTATCAATATCTATAGAACTTAAAATATTACTATTATTATTAAACTTAGTAACAATATTATAAATTAATTTATGATCATATCCAATATTTAACAAATCCATAGTTACTTATTTTATCAGAAGTATATTTACATAACTTATTATTCTTAAATAAAAATGATTTTAAACCGGATAATTTATAAAACAGATATATAAAAATATATGTCGAGTCGCATTTTATACTACTCCTAATTTAAATAGATTAATAAATAATTCAAAAAATAGATGTAGTATTTTAAATCAAAGTTGTACAATATATAAATGGCTGTGTGTTTGTGGAAAGGCATATATAGGTGAATCTCGATGTACATTGTAGAAAAGATCAAAGGAGCATTTGTTGTTATATAAATGAGTACAAAAATCAAGACAAGAGAATGTTAGAAATGATGACATATCACCGTCAGTATTTTTGATCATAATGTAACATGTAATTATGGTTTTTTTGTAATACAATTTGAATCTAGTTGATAATGACTATATAGATAGTTGAAAGTACTTCTATTAAATTGTGGTATATATTTGTTTTTTAAAATATTTTTTACTGTATTAATTATTGTATTGTTTTGAATAATTATATATATTTTATTATAATTGGAATACAGACATTGATTAATAATTTATATATATATATATATATTAATTCCAAGACTATTTTGAACAAATTTATGTTATATAAAGACATTTAGCAGATAAGATTTTAAATCTGTCTCATTTCCCATGCTACTACTGATTCTGATTAGGTTAGTAACACCTATAGAAGAGAGAATAATATCAGTTCAGGGAGTTTGAAAGATTTAAATAAAGTTTGAATTTTTCAAAAAATATTTAACAAATTAGATAACAGAAATAGTTCAATATACAACTATAAGTAAAATGTCCTCATTATAAATGTTTAGACAAACACACTAAAAGTTATTTGAAGATATTGAATTTAGGGAGATAAGCAACACATAAATAAAATATCAAGATATTAACAGAGAAGTTTAAAGAAATTGTGTCTTCACTTGCATTTGGTTTAATGTTCACATGAAAATTTAGATGTACTGAAATAATTATGACATTCTCTTTCTTATGTAATATACTAAGCATACTAATAGATCTAAACAAGCTTTTTTGATAAATGCAGCAAAAGAAAGCATTTAAAATCTCTATCTAGAATTATCCCTATCTCCAAACCAATTTCAAGCTAATGGCTCTTATCAGTGAGGCAGTAGGACATTCAGACACTAGATTTAAAATACAAACTCAAACCCAGCATTTATCTAATACTTAACTATTAAGTAGAAAAATTGAAAATTTCAGATATCTATATGTCTTCAAATCCAGCTATCTAACTTAAATAGCTATATGGGACTGAAAAAAATTCAGATACACCACATATTAATAGCCTTAGCAATATAACATTGCTAAAGCCTCATAAGCCACACTACAAGAGTAAGGAAATCAAGTCATACATCATGTGACTTAATTTAACAAGCTTATATTTACAAATGTAATTTAATGAACATGTTAATACCTCTAAACAAGCTTTTTTGATAAATCCAGCAAGAGAAAGCATTTAAAATCTCTATCTCAAATTATCCCTATCACTAAACTGGTTTTGAGCTAATGGCTCTCAAGACAGGTGCTAGAATACCAGACACTAGATCTAAAATACAAATTTGAGTCCAGCAGTTATTGAATACTTAACTATTAAGTGAAATTTTCAGACATCTATTGAAACGATAACTTTCCAAGCCCCTATCATTTCATCATCAAACCTAATGACACTCTCATCTGTGCTAAGTTCGAACCTATTTAAATGCTAATAAATCTAAAATTCGCTCATGTCTGTATAAACAGTATTATATATTTACGTGCGAACCAACGCTATAATTAGATAGGATTAGTAAAATTATAGCGTACTAAAGTTATTTAATATTTCTAAAAATGTTTATTATATTATTTAAGTTAAGAGTAAATTATTAATTTTGTTGTTTAATATTGTAATTTCGTATGTGGATATATAATCTGTGCTATATAGAAGAAAGACATGATTTAAAATATGTAAAAGCCATTATCTAAAAATAATATTAAATGTTTCTTTAAAAATTGTTAAAAGATTTCTTGTTTTAAATATATTTCAGGGAAAAGTTTCTCGAAAATATATTTAAAAGCTATATCAAAATATGTTTGTAAATTATTTTTAATAAATATGTTAAAAATGTTTTCGTTTTAAAAAAATGTTAAAAGGTTGTTTTTAAATAGAAAGAGTTTCTATTATATGTAAGATTAAAAATAAAAGCTGGTCAAGTAATTAAAAGATTTTTGATTGTAAACAAGTGTCATTAACGACCACACCTGGAATTCGTAAAAAGTAAAACTAGTTCAAAATTTACTAATTAAAATCTCCTTAGATAAGATTAAGTTATTTTAAAATCTAAATTGGACAATTGTTTGCAACGAAAAATCTTAATTATAATAATAGCTTATGGAATGTTTCTAACATAAGTTATCTAAGATCTGGATTATAAATTGAAAAATATTTAATTAAATTCCTGAGTTTAGTGAGTCTTGAGGCGATAGATTCCGATAAGGAAAAGATATAAATACTCTGTATTTTTAACAAGGAGGACAGCCATATTGTTAGTGAGAATTGCAGCCAGTCTTCACAATTGTTAATGTTTAACATGTCCGGCTAAAAGCGGGCATCTTGTTGCTGTTACTCCGCGGGAGAACGGGGTTTCTCTCGTCGAAATGCCTAAACCACCATCATGCCGATGGAAGAGACGAGCCTAACATAATGGGAAAGATGATGCCGCCCAGTCAAACTAAACCAAACCAACAGCCAAGAACTTGCAGTCCAGATAAATAATACCGGTACCGTTTTATTTTTCAAACCGCAGAGCTCTGTGTAATTCTGTGTAATTCTTTATGTAAATATATCTATATAAGTTAGCTAACTTTCTTTTTAAAATAATTATAAAACTAATATGTACCCAAAACTTAAATCCATTTAATTAATATTTTAAATATGTCAATTGCTATCCAAAATTTAATGTGTTAAAGTTTAAATAATCTGACTTATTTATATTTTCCATTCACTTCAAAGTAAATTATTTAGTTTAAAGTTATATCACTGCGGTTGTGTCTATATTTCTTTGCTTATTTTATTTTAAATGCTTATTATATTTCATATGCCAATATTTCGAAACAGTGAGCACTTAATTTCATGTATATTTTAAGAAGATATTATTTGAAAATCTTCGTGTAATTTGTTTATAGCATCAACTTTCTGCGCTGTTTCGAAATCCTATTTTTTTTATTATTTAAATGATTTAATATGTGAAATGTGGCTCTTTTGATCAACCAGTTAAAAACTTAACCTTATAGTTTTATTTAGAATTAAATTTAGCCTTGATCATATTTATAAGTATATTTGACATTTAAATTCTTAAGTCCATAGAAATATACTTTCCCTCCTTAAATATTTATTATCTATAAGTAACTTAATAGATCGAACATGTCAAAGTACAGATGTAGTAATATTCCCTTTTAGTAGCATAGACATTTATTATCAGGCTACACAAGAGTTGGTCCCAATTTGATAGAGCTAATATGCTATTAACTCGTATTTCATAGTATGAAATATACTATTCTTTGCTTGGCGGATGTGATATTATTTTATAAAATTATTCTCGTTTTGCTGCTATACGTAATATACGTATCTCAAGATGGAGCCACGGCGTTGCCAGCACATCTTCTCTTATAGGGTAGAGCAGTAGCGAAGCCTGAGCCAAGGCCAGGTTAGCACGTAAGTCCCCCGCCATTCCTGAACACAATGTTCCTTTTCACGCAGCATTGCGATCGGTTACAGGGTACCGGCGTTTGTCGCAAGAACCCTGAAGTTATTTCATCCATCCGCAGAGCGACTTTTCCTATTATTGTTTACCTGTGCCATAGCGCATTGGTAAAATCTTATTTCAGCCAACTCTCCCACCTTAACATAACGCTTTCAGCATTCTGAAATTTTCTCTCGAAAGCCATGTTCGATCGATCATTACTTGAGCTGGTTTATGCGCTCGTTATTAAGTCATATTGTATATTTTAGTAAATGAATTCATGATCAAAGTTTAATATAATTATTTATATACCAGCCACAAATGTAATAGGATTTGGCTTATCGAGATTTATAGACTTAACGTAGTGATTGATTATGTATTAAATGTCAACAATTCATAAGATGGGCATATGTTAAACCCCTCTATGAAATTTAATGATTACTTATGTAAAGTGATTTTGAATTGTATATAAAAAGAGAATGTGTTCTCTTATCCACCCAATGTTTGTACATTCGACGCTGAAATGTGTAAAACTGATCAATTTCATGCCAATTGTAAATAAATATATAATTAATTTAATGTATTTCGTTCTCTGTCTCGTTATTGATCTAATTCAATCCAATTCTAATTATTATTTATAGCCTATATATGTGAAAACTATGCATTAAGTTAAATTAGATTAGTGATCTATTTTAGTCAATTAAGAACCTCTCTTTTAATTATCAGAGTCTTATTGCTTCTCCGTGACCTATGTCGGCCGTGTGGAAAGAGGTATACTACGTGTAATTTCAAGGTGGTCATTCGTAGGGTCTTGAGTCTTGGAATCCTGGCTTACGAGTTGAAGTGTGGTCGGACTCGGGATGTCACAGTCCTAGTCTGGTCAGCTTCGGTCTCTTTTGCTTGGATTCTGAATTCTGTTACGCGAATGTACAAACTTGACTGTTACACTATATGTCTTCAAATCCAGCTTTCTAACTTAAATAGCTATATAGGACTGAACAAAATTCAGATACATCATATATTAATAGCCTTAGCAATATAACATTACTAAAAGCTCAAAATCCAAACTATAATACTAAGGAAATCGAGTCATACACCATGTGACTGTACTTAATAAGCTTGTATTTACAAATGTAATAAAATGAGTGTGCTAATAGCTCTAAACAAACTTTTTTGATAAATGCAGCAAGAAAAAGCATTTAAAACCTTTATCAAGAATTATCCCTATCCCCAAACCGGTTTCGAGATAGACATTCAGACACTAGATCTAAAATACAAATTTAAGTCCAGCATTTATCGAATACTTAACTATTAAGTAGAAAATTGAATTTTTCAGACATCTATGCCTTCATTTGAAGATATATAGATGTCTGAAAATTTTTAGGTTTTCTACTTAATAGTTAAGTATTGAATAAATGCTGGACTTAAATTTGTATTTTAGATCTAGTGTCTGAATATCCTAATACCTCAAAACAAAGCTTTCCATACAGTAGTGCCATCTTGTGCCAATAAGAGCAATTAATGGATGCCAGAGGGCTTGTGCATAAAATCCCTATCCAGTGCCAACCCATCCAATATCCCCAGACTAGTTTCTGGCTTGTGGCCTTGGATCTGAGAGCACTGCACCTAGATCTTGAGGATCTAATGCAACCCTCTAGCAGCCACCTTTTAACTCTACTTAACTACAAAACTATGAGAATGAAATTGAAAACACATAATATTTTTAATCCAAGCTCAATAGCTTATATAGACATATGGGTCTGAACTCAATTCAGCTCCCATACATTTTGGTGACTTTGGCTCTTTAACAACCATAGCCACACTATCCTATTAGACAGGATTGGTGTTAAACCACTGAACATCACATGACCACTATCTCATACTAGTATACAATTGTTATTAAACAATTCAAAACAAAGCAAAACTTTCCATACAGTAGTGCCATCTTGTGCCAACAAGAGCAATCAATGGATGCCAGAAGGCTTGTGCATAAAATCCCTATCCAGTGCCTACTCATCCAATATCCCCAGACTAGTTTCTGGCTTGTGGCCTTCATCAATGAGGAGCCTTGGATCTAAGAGCACTGCACCTAGATCTTAGGATCTAATGCAACCCTCTAGCAGCCACCTTTTAACTCTACTTAACTACAAAACTATGAGAATGAAATTGAAAACACAATAATATTTTCAATCCAAGCTCAATAGCTTATAGAGTCATGTGGGTCTGAACTCAACTCAGCACCCATACATTTTGATGACTTTGGCTCTTTAACAACCATAACCACCACTATCCTATTAGGCAGGATTGGTGTTAAACCACTAAACATCACAAGCCTTCTGGCATCCATTGATTGCTCTTGTTGGCACAAGATGGCACTACTGTATGGAAAGTTTTGCTTTGTTTTGAATTGTTTAATAACAATTTGTGCTAGTATGAGATAGTGATCATGTGATGTTTAGTGGTTTAACACCAATCTTGCCTAATAGGATAGTGGTGACTATGGTTGTTAAAGAGCCAAAGTCATCAAAATCTATGGGTGCTGAATTGAGTTCAGACCCATATGACTATATAAGCTATTGAGCTTGGATTGAAAATATTGTGTTTTCAATTTCATTCTCATAGTTTTGTAGTTAAGTAAAGTTAAAAGGTGGCTGCTAGAGGGTGGCATTAGATCCTAAGATCTATATGCAGTGCTCTCAGATCCAAAGCTCCTCACTGACGAAAGCCACAAGCCAGAAACTAGTCTGGGGATATTGGATGAGTAGGCATTAGATAGGGATTTTATGCACAAGCCTTCTGGCATGCATTGATTGCTCTTGTTGGCACAATATGGCACTACTGTATGGAAAGTTTTGCTTTGTTTTGAATTGTTTAGTAACAATTATGTGCTAGTATGAGATAGTGATCATGTGATATCCCAATACCTCACAGATGTGAGTCATTAGCTCGAAACTGGTTAGAGGATAGAGATTTTAAATGCTTTTTATTGCTGCATTTATCAAAAAAGCTTGTTTAGAGTTATTAGCACACTCATTATATTACATTTGTAAATATAATCTTATTAAATTAAGTCATATGATGTATAATTGGATTTCCTTACTATTACATTTTTTTTCTTGTACTGTACATGAAATAGAATGCATTGACAAATAGTTTGTGCTGATGAACATTTCAGATTATATGGAGGGATATCAGAAAGAAAAATAGTAATGCTATAGGAACAGATATGATTACAATCATTGAGCCTAAAGGTAATCTATAATAGGTATTGTAAATGTATCTCAATTGTTTTAGTAATGCTTTTAGAGTACTTGCATTCATACTGGTATTAATATTGAGCTCTTTAAGAAAAAAAAAATGCTACAAATTAACTTAAGAATGTAATTCTTTTATATTAAGGAAAGGGGGAAAACTATGGGACCAAATCAGATATTAGGTATCACACATTTTTTTTAGCTCTTCATAATGTTGTTTTATTTAGTTCAAAGTTATCAGATCTTAAAACAAATTGCCATTTATGTTCATGCAAGAATTTCTTTACTATTCTGTTTTTTTCTACTTTGTTTTTGACACATGATATTCTGTTTATTTATATTTAAATACAATGTTTAAATGTTCAATGCAGTAATCGTGTGACAACCTCAAGAGCTGGAAGACCTTTATATTGAAGTTTAGTTCTGTCACTTTTAATGCCCAAAGGTTATATGATGTCCCTAGTGACAAAATGTTTGATTATTTATTTATTTAGTTACAGCAATAATGTTATAGCTTTTCTGTAGGAGTATCACATTCAATCTCTATGGATTTTAAAATAGTTACTATTAAAAAGATTGAACAGAGTCTAAACTTGGTTGACAAAGATTAGATATACATATATTCGACATGACTTCACTGGCGAAAAAAAAATAGATCAACTTATTTTTATTTTAAATTTAATTCATTCTTTGCTAAAAAAAAATTCCCTTCCCCCTTGTGAACATAATTTGCTTTCTTAGAAAATTACTCTCTTTGAGCTCCCACGAGTGAAGTTTGTCAAAATAAAAAAAAATCAAAGCATGAAATCTCATGCTAAAATTAATATACAAAAACAAATATTTTCATATTCAATCCATATAATAAAATTGTTGAGAGCTTGAGTTATTAAAAAAACATTATAAATAATTTAAAAAGAAAAAGAGTTAAAGAGTCAGTTAAAAATATTTCCAATAAACTTAATTACATATTTTTAAACTTAAAGAAGTTACAATACTAGTGGTAATGACTTTTGATTCTAAGATCTGGATGACAGTATTGGAATTTTTCGGCATTTATCTGGAGTTCCCGGAATAAATGTGCGGGCAAACGTTGATGGCTGGTGGCATTTGAAGGCAGGTTCTGGCAGCAGCATAATAGGAGATTTCAGGTCTCGGGAAGGGACGGGCAGTGATTTTCCCTTAACTATTCACTCAACATTTCAACTTGCGTGGAGACGTTCTGAAACTCTCTTTCTCTTCTGTTTTTCTTTCTTTTTTTTTTTTTTTTTAAAAAAAGACCACTATTTATACCTTAGCATTGGTATTTGAACTATGTGCTGCCTGAGTGTGATTTGTCTTCAGATCTTCTATAACACAATAGGAAATAATACTTTGTTTCTATTTTTGAAAGTTTATACCCCGATAAGGATCAATAGAGATTTCAGTATAATTTTTATCTAACAATGTAGAATCTCAATTAATTAATTAATAGAAATTCCAAAATAATGGATTTTGGTAATTTCTAAGTGTTTTAATTTAACATTTATTTTAAACTTCTTATCGAGATAGAAATCTTTCAAAAAATCCCTTTTTTTCTTTTCATAAATACAATAACTTAGTGTGTTAGTATACATAAACATTATTAATACTATCCAAAATAAATTTTAGTAATTTATCCAGGATAGTTGTTAATAAAAAAAAAAACAAATATTGAAAAAAAATACGTTTCTCTATTTACATAGGTGGGCTTTAATTAAACCCCTTTAATAAGTGATTAGGTGGGTCAGATGGTGAAATGGCAAATCTGAATCAGATTTACCATTTCAGTATCATAATATGAATTAATTCAATTAGTGTATTATATAGGGTATATGAGCACAGACTTTCACATGACCCACCACTCGTCACTCTATCTCATAACCCTGATACACTAGAACACATATATGTGTCAAAAAGGTAAATAATCACCAATATATGTATTTCATGCTAAACGAGCAATCATCAGTTGATCCAGATTATCATCTCCACACATATATGCAATAAGGGCTCAGATATATATTAAGATAGACAATCTTCATACTTTAATGGACACGCTTCCTGAAGGTTTGTGGTGATGGTGTTCTGGTTGTATTTTTACATTGGACTATTTCCATCATCTAATATGCGTATTCAATTTCTTTAGAAAAATTTAACTTTATTTAAATATTCCAAATACATTCTACTGTTAGTAATAGCACATTAAACAGGTTAGTATATGCACAGTGTTTCAAGGGGTATTATTTTTTCCTCTACTTTAGGTGTTGCTGGCTTAATCAGTGACAGTACTAGTATGGGATTCAAACCTGGATCCTTAGATTCTTGATTATTGAATTTTAAGGTAACACTCTAACCAACTGAGCCATTCTGGCTAAGGCAACAATCAGTAGAAATTTCATATATTTATATATGAGGTTCTTCTTGATTTCTCCATTTTTTCCTAAGAGCAAAGTTGATTAGTGGTTTCCATACATTATGTATAATCACACTAGGTTGGCTTATGGGATTTTTTGCCATTGTCATGTGAGCAGTTCTTTAAATTTTCTTCTTTGTATCTTTTCTTCTTTATCCAATATTTTTATATTTTCCCAATTGAATGTATGTTCATTGGCACATACATGGTCTGCTACTTTAGACATATCTGTTTTCTCTCTTCTAATCATCAGTTTGTGTTCTTGCAAGTGCTTTTCAATGGGACAACTGGTCTCATCAATATATGTTCTTCCACATTCACATAGTATTTCATAGATGCATTTTTTTCCCAGCATTTTAAGTTTAGGCTTTGTAGATATTAGAATTCTTTTAGTGTGGTATGGCTCTGGAAAGCTGTTTTGATATTATACTGATTGCAGATTTTCATTAATTTGGCAGGATGGTTTAGTTGGTTAGAGCATTACTTTAAAATTCAATAATCAAAAATCTAAGGATCTAGGTTCCAATCTCATGCTAGTACTGTCACTGGTCAGGCCAGCAACACCTGAAGAAGAGGGGAGAATAATACCTCTTGAAATGTTGTGCATATAATAACCTGTTTGATGTATTTGGAATATTTAAATAAAGTTAAATTTTTCAAAAGATTATTCAATATGCATATTAGATAATGGAAATAGTCCAATATAAAAATACATTTATATTTTGTGTTTTTATGTTGTTCGTTCCATCATATAATTCTTTCAAGAAGTTGTTGAGCTGTTTTCATGATTTTGCAATCATTGTTATGTCTGATATATGATATATTTGTTTGATATGCTGATGAAATATAACATTGCCAGTAATACTTAAAGCACCCAAGCAGTCTTCTACTAATATGCATAATATAGGAAAAGTAATCCTGTATAACAATGAATGGTTTCTAGTGACTAATTTTTTTCCAAAGATGAAACTGCTAGTTGACTGAGTCATCATCTTGCCTTATTAAATTTCAGCTATGCATATTGCCGTTGCTGTTTAT
The DNA here is from genome assembly GCA_028023455.1 of Epiperipatus broadwayi. Classification (NCBI taxonomy): domain Eukaryota; kingdom Metazoa; phylum Onychophora; class Udeonychophora; order Euonychophora; family Peripatidae; genus Epiperipatus; species Epiperipatus broadwayi. The sequence goes on along the minus strand of JAQFVV010000738.1, from coordinate 129,473 downwards.
TGAATGAATGATAGAAAATATACACATTTGTAGAATCTAAAGCTCTCTTTATGAATATAGAGGACGTTTTTTAAAAATTTGTATATTAACTCTTTTAGTTTATGAATAGTTATCATATATTAGATTTAAAGTATAATGTAGATTTATTAGAAAATCATATCTGAGAAGTGTGTTCATTTTCTTAGTGCAGGTCGAATTGTGTATATTATTGAAAAGTCAGGAAACAATGTTTTCCAGCTTATACAATTAATTGAGATAAATGAACATAAAAGTTTCAAACATTTATTGGAACTATTTACAATAATAAATTTATATAATAATTAATAAAATTTGCTACCTTCTAGAGTTGTAAAGTGCTACATCTGGGAGCGTAACTCTTGCTCTCCAGATTGCATGAGATCTAAATTTATCCCCTGATAAAAAGCTCAACTAATACATTTAAAAATTTAGTATTTAATATATATATAAAAGAGATTTACATTTTTAATTAAGAGATATACAATTTAACAATCTATATATAGACCTGTAGGTATACAGAAATAATAATGAAGATAAGACCTGCTAAGTCCCTCGACTTGCTTTGACACATTCATAGGTAAGTCTCTCTGCACCGGAAGCCTAAGGTACATATGGTAACATCTATCAGCAAGATTAAATGTCTGTCTGCACACCAGAAGCTTCTAACTGCAAGTGTTCTTTTCTTTTTCTCACTTAGTTTTTATCAATTGATTGTCCAATTACTCTTCTGATTGGCTCTTTTTTCAGATCCCATTGATAATTATTTTCCTGGACAGGAGAGTTTTACTTGTAAGTTCTATTAAAAGTTATTTTGGGATTTCTTGAGTTGTTATCAATGACTAGATCAGGAACTCACGATCATTTATTTATTAACTTATTAACGGTATATATTTGTACTGAAAGACTATCATTACTTATCTCCTGAGATTTTAACTAATTGCTCAACTACTTAAAAATTAATCTTTTCTGATCATGTAATAACATTTTAATTTATTTAAGTTTAATATTTTTAAGAAGTTAAAATTTTAAATTACTGCTTATGTATTTTACATATCTGTATTTACATAGTCCTATTACAATTAACCATTTTATGCTTATGTATTTAAACATATACACGCATACATAGCAGACTTCCCCCAAGTTCAGAGATTTATTTTTTCTCTGGACTTAAAATGAAGTCATAGAAGTAATTCGGAATCCTGTTTTCTTTTTTTTTTTTACACGTTGTGATGGATTTATCACAGCTTCGCTTGTTATATTATCATCTGGTACACACATTTGATCTTTGTCACAGCCGATAAACTCTGTTTCCAGTTTAGTATCTTTATTTAGTACTACCTCAGTATCCATTCTCTTGAATAATTTGTGTATTACATCCACACTTTCATCTTTATGCAGTTGATTGACATTTTCCCATCATTCATATGACCAGTCACCACTTGCTTTGATAGCTGATGTATAACTACAGCTTGTTACCAGAATTTATTTAGGTTATTATAATCCTCTGTTGGTACATTGTTTGATAATTTAGTCTGCAGATTTCAACATATATATTTCAGCAGGTGATTTACCAGATTGAGCAGCTGGAGTTGAATGCTAATAAAGCAGCGCAGCAAGGGCTGCTTCCTATATTTATTTTTTTCCATTTTTTTAATGAATGACTTATGGTTTTGCATGGCTTTTTTCCGCAATCCATTAGATTGAGAGTGGTTAGGAGTCATGAGTAAATGTTAGATTGAGGATGGTAAGGGGACATGAATAAATGTTTTATTCATTCTCACATAATCTCCTCAAAGTTTTCTGATGTGAAGCCAGTTCCATTACCTAAAACTAAAGTTTCAGGGGGACAATGGTGAAAAAATTTAGTATACTTTATAAAGTATTAAAGATTTTAAGACTTCTCATTCGATAATTAATATACAAAATTAACAAAGCGTATGCCACGCTTGAATGAGAAGCTATAAAAATACACAAATTATTACACGCTAAGCGCTTTCGAGGTCATTTTGCCTCATATTCATAGCGGTACTGTGAGCTCACAGTACCGCTATGAATATGAGGCAAAATGACCTCGAAAGCGCTTAGCGTGTAATAATTTCTGTGTATTTTTATAGCTTCTCATTCAAGCGTGGCATACGCTTTGTTAATTTTGTATATTAGTATACTTTATCAAGTTTGTTCTATTATTTTAATTATTTTATATTGGGACCACCCGGAATATGCATCCATGACTACTAAGAATAAATGTCCCGCAATTGGGCCTTAGTGATCAATGTGGATGTACTGCCATTGCTTCTCAGATTTTGGCCATGCTTCAAACTTTGACGGAGGCATTTTAACACATGATTGACAGTTAGCACATTTTTAAAATATATTTTTCCAATATTAGTGTTAATGTTTGGCCACCAGACATAACTACAGGCTAAAGCCTTTTCCTAACAATGCCTTGATGACCTTCTTACAATAACTTAAGAATTTGATTTCTTCCCTTAACTGGGATTAGCACACAATCATCCCACAGAATGCAACCTTTCCAGATCAACAACTGCTCATGAGCATTTCATAGTTCTTTATGGAGAAAAGTTGAACATTACTTAGACCAACCTATACTAATTTGATTTATAATCCACTGGTAGCCATTGTCTTTCTCAATCCATGCAGCTACTATTCTGCTATTGAGGGTTTGACACTTTAGCACATCAATGTAGTTAATTTCTATTTCATTTTTATTGGACTCTGACTGATCAGGCATATAAGATAAAGCATCGGCATGCCCTATTTGCTCTCCCTTATATTCTTATCATGCAAGGACTAAGGTGTTCTCGAACTTATATGTTTCCTAAAACACACCAAGTAAGGTTTTGTGATCAGCTATTATAGTAAATCTATGTTCTTACAAGTATTGATGAAATTTTCTGATGCCAAATAATATCACAAGAGTTTCCTTGTCCATATGACTATAATATTTCTCACTTTGGACAAAGTCCACAGAGCATAGGTAAGGGTTGTTCACCTGACTGTGCAAGATGACTTAGCACTACTCCAACTTTGAATTCAGATGTGTCAGTACAGTAACTTCCAAATTGCTATTATATTGCATTAGTAATTTATTTGAAGTAACAACAACTTTGTATACAAAAATGCTTTTTTTTTATCAGCTTCTGATTTTCTTGTTCCTTTTAAGGTCATATAAGGGGCTGGCAACATGAGCTTTTTCTTCCAAAAAATTTTTAAAATAGCTTACCAGTCTCAGAAAAGCTTGTAATTTTTTAACATTATTAGGTCTTGGGGCTTCTGCTACAGCTTTAGCCTTTTCTGGAACAGGAGATGTGCTATTTTTGGAAATGATATGGCTTAAAAACTTGATTTCACTAGCCTTCCAGATACACTTTTGGCTATTAAACTTTGCCCTGAATTCATCAAGTTTTTTGCATACTTTATGTACATGAATTCTAAGTTTATTTTCTGTAATAGTGGTAATGAGGATGCCATCAAAATGGAATGACCCCTCAAATAAGGAGGGATTTTGATTGAAGGATCGTGGGGACAGAAGTTATTCCAAATAGAAGCCTGTTACATTTAAATAATCCTATGTGCATGGTTAATGTAATATTTCTGTAGTCTTCTCAGTGACTGGTATAAAGTAGCATTTAAATCTAATTTTGAAAAATTTGATTTCTGCAGAGACACTATTATTTCAATAGCCTTGGGAACAGGGTATGCGTTTTTACTAATAGCTTTGTTTACTAATACTCAATAGTTGCCTCACAAATAAAATTTGTCCATTGGATTTAGTAATAATTACTAATGGTGTAGCCCAATTAGATTTTTCTGTGGGTTCTAACAAGCCACTCTTAACTAATTTAATTTCCTTTTCTACCCTTTCTTTTTGAGCAAATGGAATCATATGCAGGTTGCAAATTATGATTTGTGCTTCAGGGACTACTTCTAATGAAACAATGATTGTTTTAATTTTACCTGGTTCCCCATTAAACAACCTAGGAAATTTGTGTCTCATTTCCTTTTCAATTTCAATTTTTTTAACAAATGTGAGTTTTATTCTCAATTTTTTGAACCAGTCCTGACCTATCAATGGGTTAATAGGAGTATCAACTAAGTTTAGAGGTAACTTGACTAATTTTCCCTCTATTCTACTCACAAGGGTTTTAACCATACCTTTAATTTTGCTAGCATTTCCATTTACATCCATGGCTTTTAGGTCTGTTTTCTCTATTACTGGGATTTTAGGACAATTTGAAGTTACAAAAATCATTCCTGGACAGATTAGACATACCCATGGGCTGGTCACACAATTTTAATTTTAGTATTATTTTGTCACCTTCTGTGGTTGACATATTTTTTATATTGGCTAATTGATTTCCCTATCTATTGAATGTATCCTTACCACTATTTCTTTCTTTGCCAGGCTCATTATTTTTATTTTTATATATCATTTTGATGTGACCTTTTTTTTTTTTTTTACAAATTTTGCAATGTTCATCCTTATTGAAATAGTTGCTGGCCTTGTGGCCATTTTTTCCCATAACAAAAACAAATAACTACACTTTCTCTGTTGGAATTATTTATCTTTGGGGTTAGTGGATTCTTTTTCAATCAGTTTACACATTTTGCAAATGTTAGTTTACACATTTCCCTTAAACTCAGCAAACTTATGAGGTTACTCAAGAACTAATTCATAAGCTATCCCATGTTTTATAGCTTCATTATAATTTAAATCACTATTGGCCAATAATTGTTGTCTTAAACCCTCACTAATCATACCCTTCAGAAATTGCTTTATGAGGATCTCATCGAGGAAAGATCCATAGACACAATTTTTTGCCAGGTTTAATCTTTACTCTTTTATTTCTACCTGAATAATGGTCATGGAAATGAAGTCTGGTGACATGACAAGAGGGATAGGGATTAAAATAATTTAATAATCAATCTTTAATTTGATCATTTGAAAAATCTTCATGTGCCTGAAGTTCTGAGAGCCTGTTTACTGTCTCTATAATTCTTTTACCAGCAAAACATAATAATGTTGCTATTTTAATCTTATCCTCTTCAATCCTGTTAATGTAGAGATATTTTTTGACATATCTCACTGACATTAAACTTTTTCATTGATGATTGTATTTTAGCCAATTGTTCTATACATATAAATCTAACCATTAAAACAATAACTGATTCAAGGTTTGAATCAGGACTGCACCAATTGTTATGTCTGGCAGCGTAACTCTTGCTCTGCAGACTGCATGAGATCTAAATTTATCCTCTGGTAAAAACCACATTTAATACAATTAAAATTTAGTAATTAGTATTTCTTTATACTAAAGTTTACATTATTAATTAACAATTATACAATTTGACAATCTATATATAAACTTGTAGATATACAGAAATAATAATTAAGATCTATATGACCTGTTAAGTTCCTCAACTTGGTTTGGCACATTTGAAGGCAAGTCTCTCCACATTGGAAGCTTAAGGTACATACAGTGATATTCAACACCAAGATTAAATGTCCATATGCATACCAGAAGCTTCCAACAGCCAGTGTTCATTTCTTTTTCTCATTTGGCTTCTATCGATTATCCAATTACTCTTCTGATTGCCTCTTTTTTCAGATCCCACTGATAAAGTAATTATTTTCATGGACAGGAGAATTTTACTTCTATTAAGTTCTGCTAAAAAATTATTTTTGGATTTCTAAAGTTATTATCAATGAATTGATCAGGAACTCACAATCATTTTATTGTCACTAGTAGGTATTATCTCCAGAGATTTTAACTAATTGCTCTTTTTATCTCTTTAGAAATTAATCTTTTCTGATCAAGTAATACTATTTTAATTTATTCAAGTTTACTATTCTTAAGAAAGTAAATTTTTAATTACTGTGTATGTATTTTACTTACATGTATATACATCCTCCTATTACAATTAACCATTTTATATTTATGTATTTAAACATACACACACACACGCATAACAGTAAGATTAGAAAATATTATTTATTTATTTAGTAACAACTAGTTATGTTAAAATTTAGTGATATGACTTGCTCATAATGAACTCTATTCATTTCTATCTGCACTATTTATCCCTAGCAGTATTCTGCTCCAAGTTTGAAAATACATTTGATAAATAAGTAAGTTAGTATTCTGAGAATAACTCCAAACTAGTGAATTAGTTTTCTGCATATGAATTGGTAGACTGACAACTAGAAACTCCAATAACTCATTTTAGTAACTGATTACTCTCAAATGAACCTCAGCTTTTATAGGCAACTCCCTTACCTTAATGCAAACAATACTGGATTCATTGATGAGTTTACTTTGATTGGCTTGTTAGCACTATTAGCTGTTTATTCATTATTTTATTGGTTAGCCATATTATGTTCTGAATCCAATTTTAGAGTTCGATAGTTTGGACAAATCCACTCTAAGCCTTAGACAGTCTATTTTAAAAATATAATTAGAATTTGTATCGTTTTACTTTTTCAACTATTTTAAGTTAGTCTTTTATTTAAAGATTCATTTTCTATCCTTTTATTTAGCATTTTTAAAAAAATCCTCTGAAGACCTTAAGTAAACACAAAATTAATCTTCAGCCTTCATAACATCACTGCTCAAAAATTATTAATTTTATTTACAATTTTTTTTTTTAAGTTCAACATATTTAAAAATAAACATGGTCTTCTCAGAGTATGAATTTTTTTTTTATTGATATGCAATTACATTTCTTGATCAGTTTTTTGAAAAAAATATTGCTTAGTACAGCAGGTTTTTTTTTTAGAAGTCATACATTTTGCAAGAACTAGAAATCATTAAATGAAAATAGAGTGTATCTAGCAGGATAAAATTTTAAATGTATGAATTAGAAAATATAGTTTAAAACTGCACTAGTAAATATCTTAGTCAGTGTACCTTGTATAATCAAATCATATATATTTTTACATATAGTACTATATTTAATTTTTTATTGAGAACATTTTGAAGCAATTAAATGATCTATTAAATTATTCAGAAATGAAAATTCATGGAACAATGTCAAAAATGGAAAGTCTTTCTTGTGCATTTTCATGTCATTATCTTAATTGCAAAAGCCTGTTCTTTATTTTGAAAGTTTTGTTTATGATTTGTGTCTTCAAGCTTATTATTTTATGTTCTTTTCATATCTAAACAAAATCAGACATATGATTGAAATATCTGCTTAAATGATATAGTTAGTAGCATCTTTGTATATTTATTAAGTGAAATATCAACTAAGCCATATTATACTATCAATGTGGTTAAATGTAATATAATACATGTTTTCATTTACTTCTGCCTTCTTTTAAAAAAAAGAATGTTGATACATTGTTAATAATTAATTTTGCGAATGCCTTTTGTCTTTTCAGGTGGATAATAAGGGAAGTAATTTAGCTGTTGGATATACTGATGGAGTATTGAGAATTTTAACAGTAATAGAAGTGGAACATACAGATGAGCTTGGAAATACTTCATCTGCAATAGATTTATCTCTTACTCAAGTGTTGAAGCCACATGTAAAGTCTATAACTAGCTTGCTTTTTAACAATAGTGGATCAATTTTGGCTTCTGGGGTAACATTTTATTTTATTTCAATTGCTCTATACAATTCTTGTCATAACACAAGAACAGCACCAGAGAATACAGCTTTTAACTCACTAATATAAATTTGTCTAAATATCAAGAAAAAAACATAAGAATCTGCTTTCCACTTTAGTACCATCTACCATAACTTTGAAATCGATGATTATCAAATGTGTTTAAATCCCCATTCTCAGATTGTTTTCTGGTTTTAATTTAATCAATGCTCGAGATTCAAAACTGGAATTAATGCAGTTATATATTCAGAAATCTTCTTTAATTCAATTTGTCTAATAACCTAAAAAGGTGAAATTAATTGATAAAAATCAAAAGTCAGAAACTAATATTGAAATGGGAATTCATATATATCTAGTAATCACTGATTACTCAACATTACAGTAGATGGCACTAACAGAGAGAGCAGTTATTATTTTTTTTCTTGATATGTAGGTCGTGTGACTCATAAGTTGCACACATAAAAGTAAATTTTATTTATAAATATTCAAAATAATTTCTTCAATATTTAAAAATTACTTTTCATTCAGCCATCCAGCATTATGATGTCTTCATTTAAGTGAGATTTGATCCCCAAGAAAAATAGCAATGCCTAATTTGATAAGTATTTTTAGTTCTGAAACAAAAAGCTATTAATATTTATCCCATGGTTTTTTAACTTCTAATTTAAAATTAAAACAAAAAATATTAACAAAATCCTGAGCATTTACAATTGTATATTTATAAAGATAAAATTGCATCAGACTATGATGTATGGATAAAACATTTGCAATTAATTATTTTTCTTATATTAAAGTAATACTAATTATTTTTTTTTTTTGTACATTTTGTAAGGAAGATTATTAATTATGCAATCTGAATTAGATTTTCAGAATAATAAAATCAAATTGATTCTTAAAAAATTTAACCCCCCCCCCCCAAAAGAAGAATTCAGTATTATACTGTTCTAAAATTTTATACATAATAAAAAACATAAAGTGCTTCCTATAATGTGTGCAATAGAAAGACTAGGAAGAGGGTTAGAGATACCATTAATAGATGGCAAGGGAGTATATACATTATTGGATCTTTTATTTGCAGATGATGTGTTCTTGTGCACAAAAAGAAAGGAAGATATGGAAGTTATGCTGAAGACATGAGCCAGGGTGAGTAAAGAGATGGGGACTAAATTTAATGAGGAAAAATCAAAAGTAATGATGATTAATACTGGGGAAAGAAAAGATAAAGAATTTTTATTGGGGGATATAAAGTTAAGTGTGGTGAATAGATGTAACTATTTGGGAATTGTCTTAAATAATCAGAGAAATTGCTTGGATGAATGGGAGAAAAATTGATAAATGAAGCAAAGAAAAGGAAGGGATTGATAAAGAAATTAACAGTGTTTTCATATACTAAATATGATGTAGCTAGAATTGTATGGAAGGGAGTGGCAGTAGCAGGGTTAACATATGGAAATGATGCATTATGTGTTAGTAAAGGGCTATTAGATTATTTAAAAAAAGTTCAAAGAGAAGTAGAAAGGCATGCATTAGATGCAGACGTGGATGGCAAAGGAGGCAATTCAAAGAGAAATGGGATGGTTAAGTTTTTATATGAGAGATGCAAAAAGCAAAATGAAAATGTTCAGTAGATTGCAGTTTATGGATAATAAGAGAATAGCCAAAATAGTATATAATTGGGTTATGAGTAAAGGAAAAGCAACAAGATGGTTGAGAAAGGTAGTATGGTATGCAGAAGATTTGGATAAAGAATTTGTCAGTATACTTATACAAAAAATGGGATGATTGTGTTAAGAGAATTGTTGAATGTTATAGTGGTAAGGAATGGGATAGAAGAACAGATGCATTAATAAAGAATAGGGAGTGGAGAGATGGAGAACTAGTATGGAGAGTAAAAGGATTTTAAATATATATAGAAGTAAACAAAATATTGGGTGTGAGTTAATTTATGATAATAACAAGGAAAGTAGTTTACTATTTAAAGCTCGAACAGGATTTTTAGCAACAAAGGAATATACACATAAATGGAAAAATGTTGGTGATTTAGTCTGCAAGTTGTGTAAGAAAGGCATAGAAAATATTAGGCATCTGTTAATTGAATGTAAATGCCTGAAAGCAGAAAGGCTACAAACAATGAAATTGTGGAAGAATAAATATAAACAATGCTATTAAAAATAAAGAAAGTGAAAAAGATGTTAATGTTAAATGGGAAAAGTATTTTTAAAAAAGAAGTTGGCTAAAATAGATAATTATAGAGTGAGAATGAAATTAAATAGTAGATTGTTAGAGGATATCAGTAAAAGGGGAAGAGATGGTAATAAAAAAATTAGGAAATTATTAAAAGAAGAAATGTAGGGGAGAGAGAAATACTATTGCTAAATGATGAGGGAATAGAGTGTAGCTCTAGAGAAGAATTAGAGACAATCTTAAATCTGTAAGTAATGAAAATAGAAAAGATGTTAGATGGAAGGACAGAGTGATAACAAACATGGAAGCATATAGTAATGGAAATATTAGTTTTGCAGAAAATGAATTGAATGAGGCAGGGAAGAAATTGAAAAATGGAAAGGTAAAAGGTTTAGATGGCTGAGAGTGGAGATGGTGATGAATGTAGGAAATAGAGAAAAATTAAATCTAATATCATGTTTTAATAAGATGGCACAGAAGAGAGAATTTCCAGACAGATGGAATAGTACAAGAGTAAGGCTACTATTTAAAGGAAAAGGTAAGGACCACAGAAAGTTAAACAATTATTGAATGTTAGTGGTAACATCAGTGATATATAAATTTTTTGCATATATGGTGGCTGGAAGGGTTGCAAAATGAATGGAAGAAAATAATAATAGTGGGAGAAATGCAATGAGGTCTTTGGTCAGATAGGTGTATAAGAGATAGTTTATTTGTAGTCACACAACTTATAGATATGAGTAGGAATTCAGGTAGACAGTTATATATGGTTTTTTATAGATATAGAGAAGGCATATGATAGAGTAAATAGAGAAAGATTATGGGTAATTTTAGTAAATTTGGGAATGAATTGAGCTTAATGGATCTTGTTAAGAGATTATATGAAAATAATTACTATACATACCAGCTAGGAAATATAGAATCAGTTAAAATTAAAAATGGAGTGGGACTAAAGCAGTGATGCTCTATGTTACTTATTTTGTTTTTTGTTATATTTGAGAGAAATGAAGAGAGCAATAGAAAGATTAGGAAGAGGGGTAGAGATACTATTAATAAGTAACAAGGGAATATATACATTATCGGATCTTTTATTTGTGAATGATATCTTCTTGTGCACAGAAAGTAGGGAAGATATGCAAGTTATGCTGAAGATGTGTGTAAAGGTGGAGAAAAAGATGGGGATTAAATTTAGTGAAGTAAAATCAAAAATAATGATAATAAATGCTGGCGAAAGAGAAGAAAAATAATTTTTATTGGGGAATATAAAGGTAAATGTGGTGAATAGATGTAACTATTTGGGAATCATCTTAAGTAGTCAGAGAAATTGCCTGGATGAATGGAAGAAAAAATTGATAAATGAAGCAATGAAAAGAAAGGGTCTGATAAAGAAATTAATAGTGTTTTTATATAATAAATATGATGTATCTAGAATTGTATGGAAAGGAGTGGCAGTAGCAGGGTTAACTTATGGCAATGATGCATTATGTGTTAATAAAGGAATGTTAAATTACTTAGAAAAACTTCAAAGAGAAGTAGAAAGACCTGCATTAGATACAGATGCGTGGACAGCAAAGGAAGGATTTCAAGGAGAAATGGGATGATCAAGTTTTTATATAAGAGATGCAAAAAAGCAAAATGAAAATGTTTGGTAGATTGCAATTTATGGATAATAAGAGAATAGGCAAAATAGTATTTAATTGGGTTATGAGTAAAGGACAAGCAACAAGATGGGTGAGAAAGATAGTATGGTATGCAGAAGATTTGTATAAAGATTTTGAGTCAGTATACTTATACAAAATGTGGGATGATTGTGTTAGGAGAATTGTAGAGTGTTATAGTGGCAAGGAATGGGATAGAATAGATGCCTTAATAAAAAATAGGGAGTCAGAGAGATGGAGAACTAGTATGGAGAGTAAAAAGAGTTTAAATATATATAGAAGTAAACAGAATATTGAGTGTGAGTTAATTTATGATAATAGCAAGGGAAGTAGTTTATTGTTTAAGGCTCAAACAGGATATTTAGTAACAAGGGAATATATGTAAAAAATGTAAAAATGTAAGTGATTTAGTTTGAAAGTTATGTAAGAAAGGCATAGAAAATATTAGACATCTGTTAATTGAATGTAGATACTTACAAGTAAAATGGGTAGAAATAATGAAATTGTGGGAGAATACATATAAACAATGTCATTATACAGAAACTAAGTTCTTAGGTTTTATGTTGAGCTTGGGAAAAGATAAGGAGGATTTTGATTTAAAGGCTATAGAGTTGTCAAAGATTATGTTGTGGACATGGGATGAAGAAGGATAGAGAAGAATATGGTAAAAACGTAGGGTGGAGACTGGAAAGGAATATAAGGTGGCTAACAGGTTTTGGTGGACGGAATGGCTGATAGACTTCTGATTCTGAAAAAAGAGAAGCCACAGTGCATCACATCACCAAAGAAAAAACTAGCCAATAAGAAGTAAAATGTACATTATTATTATAAAATATATATCACATTCACAATATTATGTATAGGCATAATTTACCAGAGCATCATTTAAAAAGAAAAACAGCATAATATTTATTTAACTTACAAGTTGACATTGGCCAGCAAAAAACAAAACAAAATTACAAATAACCTATTACATAACAATACTGTATAACAAACAACTTTAGAAAATAAAAATTTATTTTGAAAGTATTTGTATTTTTGTGTAAGTGAATTTACATTTATAAACATAGGATCAATAATGAATACATATATTAAAATAAAATATATAAAGTTACTTTAATCTATTAAATACTGTTTAGAAAACATAGATATTTAAACTTTTAAGGATTTCATTTAAAATTATTAGCAGTATTTTTATTATTCAAATATAATTTTAATGAAAAAGAAATTCAAAGAAAAAAAAGTCACTTGCAATAATCACAATAAAATATAAATACTATATAAGTATGTTTTTACTATGTCCTGAATATATTTAATACCAGTCAGGCAGCAACAGTATAAATAAAGTAGCACACTGATTAAATAACAAATATTTATTTTAACAATAATAGTAAAATAAAAAGAATAAGGAATTGATAGTTCATTTAAAATCAAACAAGTCTCTATAATTTATCCTTGAGTGGTGTTTAACTTTTCACCACAAAGAATAAAATAGTCTTTTTAAACACAAATGTGCTTACTTTTATTAAATAAATAAATGTAGTTTTTAGAAGCAATTTATTTTCTAGAAATTTAATATATAGTTAACTGTCAATGCATTTATTTATATATACTGTACACTGTCAATGCATTTATTTATATATACTGTACAAATAAGACTCTTTAAATGTTCTCTTTTGCATGCCTACCTAGCACAGACCATTTTTTAAAAATTTAATGCAGTACTACCTTGTCACTGCTATCAGATTAATTATCGTTTTTTTACTACTTTACCAGTAACCACTTACCTTGTTAGATTGCTGTGTTTTTTTTATTCTTCTTCTAATTGTATGTAAGTAATTTATTTACATGCAAATTTTATTCAGTTTGATTTGCAATCTTAGTAGCCACATATGTAGATTTTATTAGAATAGCTAAATGAAAAAAAAGAATTAATCTCTACACATTTACACAACAATAAATAATCTTTATTTACAATATATATCTTATGTGTACATGCATTCAGTTTTATAATTATAAAAAATAACTCAACACTATATAATAGTTTATTTATTACAAATACAATTATTGTTTGTGCTAAATACGCACGTATTCGAAAAATCTGATAAAACGCGTATTTTTATTGAAACAGAAAAAGACGCGAAAATGTTTAAGTTTAAATTAAACATGTGCGCGTATAAACGCAATGGGCATGTAAAAATGGTATGAAATAATTAAGCAAAATTAAATTAAAGATCAGCAACTCTGATTAAATATCAAATAGCCCTATAGCAAATCTAATTAAATGCCATTGGGAAATATGTTATAATTGATATATTAAAAGAAGCCGGTGAATAAATATAAATGTTTTTAGCAAAGTTATATACCAAATGTTTAAATGATAAAGATGTACCAGGTGATTGGAAGAATGCAATATTAATATTTTAAAAAGGTGATAAAGAAGATATTAGAAATTACAGACTTATCAGCCTTTTATCAGTTTTATACAAAATTTTTACCAAAATAATTACAAGTCATCTACAGAAAACATTGGTTTTCTACCAACCAAGAGAACAAGCTGGATTTAAAAGTGGTTTCAGTACACTAGATCATATCCAGGTATTGAGAGAAATTATAGAAAGGACAAATGAATATGAGTTGCCATTATGCTTTGGATTTGTAGATTATGAAAAGGCACCTGACTCTATAAACATTTCTTCAGTGATTAAAACATTGGATCATCAAGGTATAGATTCAGGATATTGTCATATTTTAAAGAATATTTATAAAAATGCAACAGCTTGTTGTTAAGACCTGTAGAGGTCCCTACTTTCGCATTTTCAACCGCACATGCTTTAGGTTTATTGCCTTAGTAAATATTACTTACATAATCAATGTGCAATGTGTGTTAAATAAATTTATAATGATACTAGGAAAGTCAACATTGAGAAGGGTGTAAGACAGGGTGACTCCATATCTCCAATACTTTTTACAGCAGTGCTGCAAGAAATATTTTGTGGATTAAAATGGGAATCTAAAGGAGTGAAAGTAAATGGAGATTATTTAAGTCATTTAGATTTTGCAGATGATGTAGTTGTTTTTGCAAATAATGCTTTAGAACTGCAGGAAATGTTGCAGGAGTTATCAGATGAAAGTAGGAAAGTAGGACTAAAGATAAATGTTAAAAAGACTAAAGTAATGTTTAATGGATTTTCTCAAAATATGAAAATAAAGATTGATTATGATGAGTTAGAAGAAGTTAATAGTTACATATATCTTGGTCAGATTATTAATACAGATAGAAACATACTGAATGAAATTAATCATAGAATTAAACTTGGTTGAAGGGCTTTTGGTAGAAATAACTTGACTTTAAAAGGAAATATACCTATGTATTTGAAAAGAAAGGTTTTTAATAAATGTGTTTTACCAGTTCTTACTTATGGATCTGAGACTTAGACACTTAATAGGAGAAGCAATACAGAGACTTCAGACCACTCAAAGAAGTGGGGATAGATGTATGTTAGGAGTAACAAGAAGAGATCGAAAATGCAATATATGGGTAAGAGAACAAACAGGTGTTATTGACCTCACTGAAAAAATTAAAGACTGAAGTGGAGTTGGGCTGGACATATTGCTAGAAGAGATGATAATAGATGGACACTTGAAATCTTAAATGGGATTCCAAGAGATTGTAAAAGATCGAGAAAGAGACCACATGTGAGATGGATGAAATAAAGTGTGCAGGGGTGATGTGGAGAAGATGGTTTGAACTTGTAGAGACTTTCATTCTGCCGTGGATTGATAATGGTTGATGATAATGATGATACTGTAAATACACATTTTTATATTGTAATAAATAACTATCTAATCATATTTCATGAGTTTATGTTTATATATAAATCATGTTTTAAACACAACAACTGTCTATAAACATTGTGGGTTTTTTTTCTTTTTATACAAGTCGCTACAAATACTGAAGATAGCTGCCATGTTAATAAGATTTTAAATAATATTCAAAACACTTACTGAAATGGTTTTTATTTTTTATATTATTGGTATTAAAAACAAAATAATAATTCTCATTTTCAAATTTTGGGTTTCTTTATTATTAATTTATTTATCTTGTTTGTATGTTTTCTTTCTAGAGTGAAGACAATACTGTTTTTTTCTTTACTTATTCCAATTCATATCGGCCATTAGGTTTTATTTCTGTCCCAGCAGCAGTGATGTCTATGACTTGGACACCTGAAAATTATGTAAGTTTTTATATTAATTTTGAAATATTAAAAATAAAAAAGATATAAATAACTAGATAATATTTTTTTATGTTTAGTTTCTTTCAAGTTCATTTTAATATAAATATTTGAATCTAAATGGAGTCAAACTTAATATTTTTTTACTTTTCAGACTACTGAAAAACTGCTAATTTGCTGCCAGAGTGGATTTCTTATCGAGGCGGAATCTCCTCTTTTGAAAGTTTATGATACCTCTGGAAGTTATAATCTCAAAGACCTTCCTTGTCGTTCATTAGTATTTAAAAGTATCAAATCTGTGATAATGGTAAGTTATATATATTTAGCAAATTTTTTATTTTATGTACAAACAAAATTTAGGTAAGTAAAGCAACCTTAAAAAAGGTGATTATAGGGGAAAAGCTTTTCCAATTTTGTTATAAAAGAATAATAAAGGAGAATGCATTACTCGTTAAACTTTCCAGTTGTTGGGTTGTGAATATTTAAATTTTTTCATTCTTGTTTTACCCTTTAACTAAGTATATCTTAATTTAGCAGGGTTGGCTGTGAGCTATCTGTTTGATGCAAAATCTGATTGAAAGTTGAAACAAATTGTTTTATTCAGCTTGGATTCGATAACAGAACATGAACATATTAGATTGATCTGTTACCAATATATAATAGACTAGTTAATTGGAAAGCACTACTTTAAAAATGCTTAAATAGTTCTAATATTTTTATCGTGATTAAACTTAATGTTAACTGCACAGTAATGTCAGTACTTATAAATAAATAAATATTGTAATGGAGTAAGAAATTGCCCTACAGGTTTTAAGCAGAATTTTATTACTGACTTAAAAAAATGATGATGAAATAACTCTTATTTGTATTCTTAAAGTTAGAGTGTCTTTGGAATAGGATAAAAATGAGGGTATACTCTTCTTTTAATACATCACAGATTTAGGATCAATTTATAACAAATCATATATGATAAAACTGTAATAGAGTGATACTGTTTAATTATAATCTGCCAATTATGGTGTCATTATAGCTTCAATCATTTAGGTAGCAGTTGTAACAGAGCAAAGTATATAAAATGAAATAATAACTAATATAACCTGAATAAAATATAGCTCAGTCGTTGGTCACCCTATGTAACAGAATGAAAATGATTCTTGAAGTTGGATGTCATTTATAACTGAATAAAATGTAATTCAAATAAAAATAATATTAATTTTATAATACTGGTAAATAATATTATTCATAACAGAATAAATATAATATGCTAAACTCAATAAATACCAATCAATAACTAATTATTCACTATTTAATATAATCCTTTATTTAATCACATAATAAAACAAACCAATATAGCATCATAGATTCAAATAACATTAGAATAAATAGAAAATAAACAAAATTATTGTTTCAAATACCATAAATAAAATAATGCAATTAAATCAAATACCATATTATATTAAATCAACTATGCTCTTTATTATTGTTTTACAATGCTTTTATTACAACCCCTTATGGTAATTTCGATTGCTCCAGCAATCTTCTTCAGAACTTCTATTTATAATTCCAAATCTTAGCTAAGGTTTGGAATTATAAATAGAAGTTATAAAGAGCATAGATGATTTAATATTATATGGATTTGGCAATGCAATAAGAAAGATAAAGTTATAATACTTCATACTTCACAAATCAAATATTGTCTCAAAACAATGAATATATGATTAAGATATATTTTATTTATAATTGAATGAAACCAATAATAAATCATTAAATAACTGAATTCTAGTATACCTAACTAATCAAATATTGCTTATAAAAATATAAACTTATGCTAAAATTTAAAATCCACATCTAAATAAAATAATTCATAAATGATTAGATAACAGCTTTAGTATGTCTTATAAGTTTACAATGTTCATAATATCTAAATAGATATATGATACAATAATTAATTTTAAACCTTAATTTAATAAAATAATAAATAACACTAACTCAGCCATATTATATTCTTATATAGACTTTACTCTTGTCAATTAATCTAGCTGTAATAAAATGAACTATCCAATAAGGATGTAATAACAATGTATCTATTAGATAATCTTGAATCTGTAATATTCAATCATACCAGTATATAAAAGAAACTAGATTTCTATTGGATATTTATTTAAATACAATTAATTAATCATATCAGTTTATTTTAAATTTTCTTTAACTCAATTATTAAAACTATATTTTGTAACAATCAAAAGGATATAGAAAGGATTATTAATAAGTTAAAAGATAAGGTAGTTGGTCACATTGAAATAACTGTGTAATTAAATTGGTTGTATATAGAGCTGTTCTTTTGCTTAATGAATTATGTGGAAATGAACTTTGAACACCATATCAAAACATAAAGATGTTAGAAAAATTTCATATAAAAATGCTCTATAAAATTGTAAAAATATAATGGCAAGATAATAAGACCAATGCTGGATGTGATGCTATGCAGTCCACTATAGTAAAATCACTTCTTGATTGGATATATGGAATGAATGAATGATACAAGACTCTAACCCAGAGATCCCCAACCCTATGCCCGCAGGCACCATGGCACCCACAGATCATTTTACGTGTGCCCACAGCTATTCGAACACGATAAAAAATTATTTATCTGACACAAATAAATGTAATTTTTAAATTTTTTTATAAATTATTGTATTATATTGTAATCAAATTGTAGGGCATATTATATTTTTATAGCGTAAAAATATAAACGTTAATTATATGTTAAAATTTTATTTTTGGAATAAATATTTTTACATTATGTGTATTATTAACAATATCCAACTATAAATTTACATCGAAAAAATAAATGGTGCCCGCCACCTCGCCGGTATTATAGAAGGTGCTCTTAAGTGCAAAAAGGTTGGGGACCCCTGCTCTAACCCATTTACATTATAAATATTCTCTCAAAAATTTTCTAATGTAATGGTGATTGTTTTCATTGGAAAAATATACACAGCGTGTTGAAGTATTTTAGAAAGAAAGCAGAAAAAGTTAAAAAGATAACATTGCAAACTATCAACTATATAGAAGAAGGGATCAGCATGTTCTATATGTGAATATATTTGTGGTTCACTATTAGTTTGTGTAGTAATTGCAAAAGTTATCTCTAATGTATTAATCTTGGTTTAATAATCTTTTCAACTATTTCTCTTGGGATTGGAATAGCTGTACTTGTTTGCAAATGGTTGCCTTTGTTGATGATTATAACTTTAAGTGTAAAAGAGTTTTAAGTTAAATCAGAGATAACAATGTTTTCAGTTGTATTAAAGATGACACAAAATGATTTGTTTGTCCAGTATCAAATTTGGAGGGGGGGGGGAGGTTGTAGATTTGTAAACAATTGAATTAATATTTTGGTGCTCAACAGAGTAACTGCAGAAATTAAATTCCTTAGAATATTTCTGTATTTATCTTGCTTATAGTTTTTATGTTTATAATTTATTTGGAAAAAAATACATGCTTAATTTATATGAATTGCTCTAACACAGTATATGATAATAGTAACCATATTAGAAGTCAGATTTTAAAAAATATTTGTTAATACAGTGGATTATTTTTTAATAGCATTAAAACTGTTTTATCTATAATTTGAAATTATAGTGTTTAATAATCTTGATGATAATTTAAATTATTATATTGTCATAATTTATTTGCTTATTAACTTTTGTATCAGTTTTAACCAAAATTATAAAAATCTTTGTCATAATTTGCCTTAATATTATTGTGTATTAATATTATAAACATGGGAAACATTGTTTCATTTGAATTTAAAAAGGAAACGTAACATCTTGTGGCAGTAACTTTATCTTTCTTATTGCATTACCAAATCCATATAATATTAATATCATTTACATTCTTTATTACTTTTACAATGCTTCATGTATTGTGTTGTTGTAGTTCTGAAGAAGATTGCTGGGACAATTGAAAACATCAACAGTGAGTTATAATTATATGAAGCATTGTAAAAGCAATAAAGAAAGTAAATGATATTAATGTTTTCCTGAAGGTTTGTGATGATGGTGTTCTAGTTGCACTTTTATGTTGGACTATTTCCATCATCTAATATGTGTATTGAATGTCTTTAGAAAAATTTAACTTTATTTAAATATTTCAAATACATTTAGCTGTTAGTAAATAGCACATCAAACAGGTTAGTATATACACGATGTTTCGAGAGGTATTATTCTCCCCTTTTTTCAGGTGTTGTTGGCCTGATCAGTGACAGCACTAGCATGGGATTTGAACCTAAACCCTTAGATTATGGAATATTGAATTTTAAGGTAATGCTCTAACCAACTGAGCCATTTTTCCAAAGGCAACAGTCTATAAAAATTTCATATACTTATCTATGAGGTTCCTCCTGATTTCTCCATACATTATGTATAGTCACACTAGGTTGGCTTATGGGATTTTTTGCCATTGTCATGTGAGCAGCTTCTTTAAATTTTCTTATTTATACCTTTTCTTCTCTATCTAATATTTTTGTATTTTCCCAATTAAAGATATGTTCATTGGCACATACATGGTCTGCTACTTTAGATACATCTGTTTTCTCTCTTCTAATCATGAGTTTGTATTCTTGCAAGTGCTTTTCAATGGGATGACTGGTCTCGCTAATACATGTTCTTCTACATTCACATGGTATTTCATAGATGCAGTTTTTTTCTTTTTAGCATTTCAAGTTTAGGCTATGTAGATGTTAGAAATTCTCATAGTGTGATATGGCTCTGGAAAGTTGTTCTGATGTTATACTGATTGCAGATTTTCCTTAATTTGTCTGCTATTTTTGGAATGTATGGGTACACTACAGTACCAATAATTGTCTTTTCTCTTGATGATTCTTTTTGTTGTCTATTTAACAATTTCTTAATAACAGCGATGGATAACATTTTTCATAAGAGTTTGTTCTATATAGATCTTATCTTTTTCTAAATCACTGGTTTCTGAATAAAATTCTTTTGCTTTGTTTCATAATGATAGTTTAACTCCATGTTTTGTTTTCTGGCATGATTGCATGTATAGGCTAGATATTTTTCCTGTATGTGTAGGTTTTTGGTAAACTGTAGTTTTGATTTTGCCATGAGGGAGTTTTATCACAAGAACATCTATGAATGCCAATTTCTGTTCTTATTCTGCTTCTATTGTGAATTTAATTGAAGGGGATATGTTGTTGATGAGTTTTCAGAAAGTTTATAGCAGTGCTTCACCTTGTGATCATACAACAAATGTATCATCCACATAGTAAAGCCAAACTTTAGTTGGATATGGAGTAGTTTTTATGGCTAAGGTTTCAAGTTCTTCCAGGTAAATATTGCTAATCAAGGGAGACAATGGTGTACCCATAGCCATTCGTTGATTTTGTTGGAAACCAGTGGTTTGGAAAAAGAAAAGATCTATACAGAACAAACTCTTATGAAAAATGGTTATCCATCAGCTGTTATTAAGTAATTATACAATAGACAACAAAAAGAACCATCAAGAGAAAAGACAATTATTGGTACTGTAGTGTACCCATACATTCAAAAAATAGCAGACAAATTAAGAAAAATCTGCAATCAGTATAACATCAGAACAGCTTTCCAGAGCCATACCACACTATGAGGAATTTTTAACATCTACAAAGCCTAAACTTGAAATGCTGAAAAGAAAAAACTGCATCTATGAAATACCATGTGAATGTGGAAGAATATATATTGGTGAGACTAGTTGTCCCACTGAAAAGCACTTGCAAAAACATAAACTGATGATTAGAAGAGAGAAAACAGATGTATCTAAGGTAGCAGACCATGTGTGTACCTTATGAACATATGTTCAATTGGGAAAATACAAAAATATTGGATAGAGTAGAAAAGATACAAAGAAGAAAATTTAAAGAAGCTTCTCACATGACAATGGCAAAAAATCCCATAAGACAACCTAGTGTGACTATACATAATGTATGGAAACCACTAATCAACTTTGCTCTTAGGAAAAAGTGGAGAAATCAGGAGGAAGCTTATTGATAAATATATGAAATTTCTACAGACTGTTGCCTTTGGCAGAATGGTTCAGTTGGTTAGAGCATTACCTTAAAATTCAATACTTAAGAATCTAAGGGTTCAGATTCAAATCCTATGCTAGTACTGTCACTGGTCAGACCAGCAACATCTGAAGAAGAGGGGAGAATAATACCTCTTGAAGCATTCTGCATATACTACCCTGTTTGCTGTGCTATTATTAACAGTTAAATGTATTTGAAATATTTAAATAAAGTTAATTTTTTCTAAAGATATTCAATATGCATATCAGATGATGGAAATAGTACAATAAATGACATTAATATTTGTGGCAGTAAATAGTTTGCTATTTTAAAAATTTTAGGATTATACTTTGTTTATATATGTATTAATTTTAGTAAATTAAAATTAATCATTGTTTATCTGCTTAAATAATTTAATGATTAAATTCAAATCTTTAACATTTTAACAAAGCGGCAAGAAGAGCAAGAAATTAAAGAAAACATTGAAGAAGAAAAAAGGAAAAAAAAAGAAGAAAGAAGATTACTAATCGAAAAAGGAGAGATAGAAGAAGAGGAAGGAGATAAAAAAGGTCTGTTTTATTTGAATCTAATTTTCTGTTAATTGTTAGTGTTTAATTAATAATATTTTTATTAGCTTTTTTTTTTTTTGGTAAAAGAAGTTGAATGTGTATTTTCCTTTTTTTATATTTGTTATTTACCTATTTGGTACTGTTCTATTAGATCATGTCAGCCGCTTGGTGGCACTATTTATGTGCAAAAGCACATAAATATAATGTTACAAGGCCCACCCCATTATTTGTGAAAGAATAATAATTATACAGGTTAACATAATTCATTAATTTCCTTACTAAATTTACTGGAACAATTTTATGTAAACATACATTATTACAAATATTCTATTACTGTAGAATTCCCTGTGTATGCCAGTGCTGGCTGGCAAAACCATCATCCCCCCTCCTCTCCACAAATGTGAGAGATAACTAACTACATCATGGTGGGAAAAAATGCTGATAATGCTTTAATTATACTGAACTGTATTTTATGTTTTGGGTCATTTTTGAAAAGGAAAAGTATTTATTGATTTATTACAATAGTTATCTTTGAAAGAATATGTGTATGCATATTAATGGCACACCTATTAAGAATGATTAGTAATTTCCAATTCGATTGTTTTTTTATATTTTAAGATTAATAAATGTATTCTTTGGACAATTTCTTTTGGTCTCTGGATAGAACTACAAGAAATTTTACAGTCATACATTTTATCCAAAGGCTTAACATAATTCATTGATTTCCTTAATCAATTCCTGTAATTTAGTCAAGAACAATTTTATGATACAAAAAATTTAAAGACCTTTAATTACAAGTGCATACAAATTTCATCTTAGTCCTGCAAGGTAGAGCAGATGGTATGCCTTTTCACATCCACAAGAGTTAAAACTTTATCAATTGATGTACCTTATTGCAAAGATTCTATTAGAGTAGAATTAATTAATCCCCCGTGTGCACCAGTTTCTATGGTTGGCAGTTGCCCCGATTTCAAACTGTCCATTTTCAAGTTAGCCATTTTATTTGTCGCAGATGTGTTATCATACAAACGTGACTTTTCGTGCGAGCTGGTTGAAATCTTGCTTGGACACATACCCTTTCCAAATTTTTTGAGGGTACCATGTTGAGTAGGGAAGCATGGTGATGGTTTGACAATTGTTAGGAGATAATAGTTGGTCAGATGCCTTGTAAGCTAATTTCTTTGGCATACATATTTAAAGAGTTGTGGCAGGTTGAAGTCCAGACACCCTCACATGATACTGTAGTGAACTTTGAACTGTGAGCATTGGGATAAAGTGTGTAACACAAAGCAGGCCAGCCACTGAAAACAGCATTTTTCTTGCTTTTAAAAATAACATCATTGGTGCTAGTCAGCCATGTTTAAACAGCTTTCTGTACTCTTGCATAGATATGTAGGCCTAGAAGGCGGCAGCTGCATAAATGGCATATTTATGTGCTTTTATATATAAATAGCACCATCAAGCAGCTGTCATGATCTAATAGAACAGTACCAAATATTTTTAAATAATAGATTTCATTTATCATTTTTTTCCTTTCACTAAATATCATGATAATATTTTATTAAAAAATTCATCTTTCTCTTATTTGCAGTGTCTTTTTTATTGGTTTGCCTCCAATATTTTAAATATCTAGCAGTTTTTTTCAGGATTATAATAACACTACATTATTATTATTTTAATGAATGTCAGTTTTTCTTAAAACTCTAAGTTATGTATCAATGTCTATTAAAATTTAAAATACTGTACATAAAATATAAAAATTCATACATATATATATATACTCACATAATTGAATATTTATAAATACAGTAATCAGATATATTTTAAAAATTTTATCCACTTAGTATTTATAAATATTCAATTATATAATTATGTATATTGAATGAAATTAATATGAAAATAACTGATACACTTTTAAAAACTGTAACAAAGATAGCTGGTAGACAAAAGCAGCAATTGATCAACAAAATTTCTATTGAAACTAGAGAATTTATGAAGAAAAGAAGAAATATGAAGATATACAAAAATGATGCACTAAAAAGAATTGAATATCTCGAATTTTGTAAAATGGTGTGGAAAAGAGTTGAAAACGATATAAGAAAATATAACTGTGAACTAGCAAGAAAAGCTGTAGAAGAAAATAAAAGTCTTAAGAATGTAAAACAACATTTTGGTATTGGTAGGAAATTTATATCTGCAATAAGGAAAAAAGATGGAATTATTACTAAAAAGAGAGATGACATCATGAAATTGGTAGAAAATTTTTATCAAGAATTATATAGTAATAAAGATCAAGTACCTCCTATATCTATTGCATCTTCCGAATTGCCCAGAATTTTAAATGAAGAAGTGAGAAATGCAATTAAATGTATGAAGAAAGGAAAGGCTCCAGGTAATGATGGAATTATAATTGATATATTAAAAGAAGCAGGTGAAGAAACAGAAATTTTTTTAGCAAAGTTATATACTAAATGTCTAAATGATAAAGATGTACCGGATGATTGGAAGAATGCAGTAATAATATTAATATTTAAAAAAGGTGATAAAGAAGATATTAGAAATTACAGACCTATCAGCCTTTTATCAGTTTTATATAAAATTTTTACCAAAATAATTACAACTCGTCTACAGAGAACATTGGATTTCCACCAACCAAGAGAACAAGCTGGATTTAAAAGTGGTTTTAGTACAGTAGATCATATTCAGGTATTGAGAGAAGTTATAGAAAGGACAAATGAATATGAGTTGTCATTATGTTTTGGATTTGTAGATTATGAAAAGGCATTTGATTCTATAAACATTTCTTCAGTGATTAAAGCATTGGATCATCAAGGTATAGATCCAGGATATTGTCAATTTTAAAGAATATTTATAAAAAAGCAAAAGCAACAATTAGATTACATAATGATACTGGGAAAGTCAACATTGAGAAAGGTGTAAGACAAGGTGACTCCATATCTCCAAAACTTTTTACAGCAGTGCTGCAAGAAGTATTTTGTGGATTAAAATGGGAAACTAAAGGAGTGAAAGTAAATGGAGATTATTTAAGTCATTTAGATTTCGCAGATGATGTAGTTGTTTTTGCAAATAATGCTTCAGAGCTGCAGGAAATGTTGCAGGAGTTATCAGATGAAAGTAGGAAAGTAGGACTAAAGATAAATGTTAAAAAGACTAAAGTAATGTTTAATCGGTTTGCTCAAAATATGAAAATAAAGATTGATTATGATGAATTAGAAGAAGTTAACAGTTACAAATACCTTGGTCAGATTATTAATACAGATGGAAACATAATGGAGGAAATTAATCATAGAATTAAAATTGGTTGGAGTGCTTTTGGTAGAAATAACTTCATACTAAAAGGAAATATGTCTATGTGTTTGAAAAGGAAGGTTTTTAACAAATGTATTTTACCAGTTCTTACTTATGGATCTGAGATTTGGACACTCAATAGAAGAGCAATACAGAGACTTCAGACCACTCAAAGAAGTATGGAGAGGTGTATGTTGGGAGTAACAAGAAGAGATCGAAAACGCAATGTATGGGTAAGAGAACAAACAGGTGTTACTGACATCATTGAAAAAATTAAAAGATTGAAGTGGAGTTGGGCTGGACATATTGCTAGAAGAGATGATAATAGATGGACAGTTGAAATTTTAAACTGGATTCCAAGAGATTGTAAAAGACCCAGAAAGAGACCACATGTGAGATGGATGGATGAAATAAGAAAGTGTGCAGGGGTGATGTGGAGAAGAGAAGCTAAAGATCGGAGAAGATGGATTAAACTTGGAGAGATCTTCATCCTGCAGTGGAGTGATAATGGTTGATAATGATGATGATGATTGCTTTGAAGAAATACAGACACAGATTATAATATTATTACATATAATCACACATACGCACATATAATATTTTTAGGGTTATATGATATAAATAAAGTATTTTTTGTTTTAAACCATATTATATTTTGTGAATTAAATTCCCAATGATTCGATGAAATATCATTCATCATTGTCAAGGTTAAGGTTTTAATAAAGAATTTATTAAGATCTAACAATTAATTAATTAAATTTTAATTAAGATCTAACTGTTCTTCATTAAGACCTTAATCTTGACAATGATGAATGATATTTTATTGAAACATTGGGAATTTAATACACAAAATATAACTTGGTTTAACACAAAGAAGACTTTAAATATATATTTGCATATATAATAATCAACTCTTAATCTGTCAACAATCTCAAGCTGTAGTCGAGGCAATCTCCTTTAATAATAAAGGTAGTATACGTATATAAATATTCCTAATAAATTGAGCGAATCCATATAGATAATAATGGTATACTGTATATATATTTATTTTATTTTTTGAATACTTTCTATCTTCTACCATTTAAAATAAAAATAAATCATATATGTACACTTGTACTCATATTAATGAAAATCACGTGAAAGTAGCCTATGCTTATAAACATGGAGAATCTGCAAAGGCATATTTTT
Organism: Epiperipatus broadwayi; assembly: GCA_028023455.1. NCBI lineage: Eukaryota > Metazoa > Onychophora > Udeonychophora > Euonychophora > Peripatidae > Epiperipatus > Epiperipatus broadwayi. The sequence goes on along the minus strand of JAQFVV010000738.1, from coordinate 102,618 downwards.
TTATTAATCTGTCTTGATAGTATATAAAAGATTTTTGATATTTTATATGGTTTACATTTATAAATCAATCTAGCTTTGAGCAAAATCAGCTGTATTATCTTAATTATATTAATAAGTATAGGTATCTATATATGAGTTTATGTATACACATATAATTTTTTTTATAATTTCTAGAAGTTAAAATGTATTTTAAAAAAATCAGGAGAAAAGATAGTATAATAAGAGTAAAATTATTATTTGAGATGTTTAATTTATTAAGGTAATTATTTTTTTTGTGTGTGTATATATATAATAACATTCATAGAAATAATTCAACACTTGGACAATTCCAATATCAATAACAATCAACAATCTCAATCTATTGTCAAGGCAATCCAAAGGTGAAATCCCACCTTTTTTTGTGATCCAATATATTTATATAGAAACTAAAGATTGCAATTTGACCACAGAGACTGAAATTATTGATAGAAAGAAGTTTAAATAAACACCCTTAAACATGTAAATATAACCTGTTCTGAATGCAGACTGACAAATAGACAATTATAACATTCAAACTACAATTATAACATTCAAATTGCACTCCCACAATGTATTACTTAAATAGTAAGTGTAATTATGCTCAAAGCTAGATAGGTTTATAAGTAAATTCATAGAAATCAGTCAACACATAGTCAATCCAAATATCAATAACAATCAACAATCTCAGTCTGTTATCACGGTAACCTTTTAACAATATTGGTGGAATCTCACCTTTTATTTATGCACCAATATATCATATTTATATAGACACTGTGTAATAACATACGTAAACACTTGGAGATGTGGGATATTGATTCCAACAATGCTCACATATCATATAAGAAGTACAGGGATTGATAGCCTATAAGTATTTATATATGTTACATTTTACTTACATTGGGGATGTAGTTCACATAGTAGAACACTCACTTAACATATGAGGATTATTACCCCACATCTTTAAATATTTATATATATTGTATATATTATCATTTAACCATTATGATTCCATTGCAGATTGTAAGTCTCTCCATATTTAATCCAGTTTTTCTGATTCACAACTTTTTTCTCTCCATATTATTCCAGAAAGCTTCCATGTTTCATTCATTTATCCTTCACATACTTTTTTAAAAGTCTTTTACAATTTCTTGGAATCCATTTCAAAACTTTAGTTATTATTCTATTGTAATCTCTTCTAAAATGATATCTAGCCTAATCCCATTTCATTAGTTTAATTTTTCAATAATGGCAATGTTATTTATTGATTTTTGTTCAGTATTTCACTTTTCTTTCTTGTTTTTCTCCACTACATCTCTCATATTTTATTGTGAATTCTGGAATTTTTGCATTTCTTTTCTATTAAGTGTCTATTTCTTAATAAAGTAAGCATTAGTAATAGGCATATATAAAAAAAATCTTCCTTTTCAAGATGAAGAAGAAGACAGCATTTTCTATTCTACTATAGTTTATATATCTATCTATTCTTTTGTTCTTTTTGGAATATTTCAGTTAATGGGCTGATTGTGGATATCATAAGCAGATTGTCAATTGTATTAGTTTTGATCAGACTTTTGTAAATTTAATTAGTTAATGTAGTTTGCATTAATTAAATTTCATTTCTTATCAAAAATATTTTTCTTTGATATCAATAGATTTCTCATTCTTGTAAAATTTATTTTTTATAAAATATTTTAAAAATAAAAGTAATTATTTTAAAATCTACTTTATTTTACTTTGAATTTAATCTCTTCAAATATTTAGTCATTGATATTGGACTTAGATTGTTTAATGTGATTATTTTTCCATGTGTTTTATTAAATGGTACTAGTAAAATAGGGTATAATCCATGTATATGATAGACTTTTTTTGTTAGAAAGTTAGTACATAAGTACTGTGCAGTAAAATTTTCTAAATGCTTGAATGCAAAACAAGGTTAATCCATGCACTCCTGGGTGACAAGAGTTTTATGTTTATGCTAGTTTTTGAACAAAATCTTTGGGAGTAAATAATGTTTCTTCTTTTGGGTCACTGAGAAAGAAAGGCGCAGGATTGAATTTTTTCTTTTTTTGAAGTTTGGTTTTAAAATATGTGTAAAGAGGTAGCAACATGTTGTAACCAAAGATTATTTCTTCTTGTATTTTAATTGCTGTTAGAATGCAAACTGATGGTTTTAGTCCCAGTGCCCAGTGAATATAGTGTCTGGACCGAGTCTGTTTCAAAAAGATATTTTTTAATTTTTTATTGTCAGATATTCTCTAAGTTCTTCAGAGACTGATTGGTAAAGTTTCTTCAGAGCATTCACATTTGAAAAGCCTTGTTGATTTGTTGTACTGTTTGCAATTCTCCTGTGCATTTCATCTATAAGAGCTAGCAGTCATGAGGAGGCCAGGGTGGCCTTTGTTATGAGATCAATTGCATATGAAATAATGTTAACAAAGGCAATCCATGTTTGCACTGGATCCATTTCTATATCTGGAAGTTTGAAATATATATATATATATATATATATATATATATATATATATATATATATATATATATATATATATATATATATATATATATCTGAGAATAGGTGTTCTGAGGTTTGACATGGATGGAGTACCCTAATTGTGTTTTCTATAGATGTTATTGATCTGTGTATAAAATCATTTTTCAGTGAAACAATAATTGCAGAATGATCTGATAATGATGAGTTTTTTATTGTTAGGCTGATCATGTGATGCAGTACTGGTGAATAAAAAAAACAGGTCAATTAATGATGAAAACCTGCCATTATTAAATGTGACTGAATTCTGTGGGTGTTAGCCTTCTCCACTCATAAGGGATATTTTGTGATAAACCCATTATATGACATATTGAAGTGACCAAGTAAAATTAGTGGATGTGATGAGGATGCTGTTTTGGAGTTTATAGTTTACATAACTTTATTAATTGCTCTGTGATTTGGAGATATATAGACACGCTACATTCAATGTAACTATTTTATGATATAAGGTTATAATTAATATGTGTGCATATATATATATTAAATGAATAGAAGGGGCAGGTTTTCAATACTACTACTCCTGTGCCTGCTGAGGATGAGAATGAAGCTTGGGAGAATGCTGAGTATTCTTGGTTATTAAGACAGTTAGATGGATTAATCTGAGATTCATGATAAATTTTTGTTTCAAGTAACCCTAGCAAATGAAACTGTAAAATTTCAAGCCATTTTACTAATAGATAGTTTTTTTCTGCTGAGTTTAATCCTCGGATATTTAATGACTTTATTTTAATTCTCATTATAGTATCATAATTCAAATTCTTTCCAAGTCTTATAGTTTTCCAAATGAGCAGTATTCCGCTCATGTGAAGAAAGAATTACTCCAATATTTTTTAGTCTTATATTCCTGATTTTCGTAGAATTGATTGAGTTTTTGTACTGAATAATTTGTAGCAAATATCAAAAACCTCATATTTTGATACTGAATATATTAAACATTGACAGTATTCTATTTCATTGTTTGGCAGTATCCTTTTGTAGTGTATAGAGGATAATCTTTTTCTGTGAATTTTTTGGGGGAATTGTATTACACAGTGTGCTACAGTCATTTTGTACTAAGATTTGTTAAAAATATCATTAAAATGAGAAAGCCAATCTGCAGGATCACTGTAATTTAAATACAGGAATAGAAATATCTCCTTTTTGTTTGTCTTTGATATCTTTTATCTTCATATTTTTTATTTTGCACATCTATTTTTGGATCATAAAAAAAAAAACACACAATATTTATTTTTACTTTTAAGACTTGTATTAAATGTGCCTTTGAAATTTTTATAATAGTCAAGCAATATCTTTATTTTGCCAATAGAGGGACCTTTCAAACTATGACGCATGATAGAAATTTTTATAAAGATAAGAATGGCCATCTTATCTTTAACCTAAATTTCCACTTATACAGGCCAATCTGAAGTATCTTGATGTTCTCTCGACTGTTTAAGTCCACTATTTCGTTTACAAATTAACCTTCAGGAAATCTTGCGATTTACAACAAGTTAATATTATGATATTTATACTGGAAATATATAAACTATTGTAAAGTTGTAATTATTTATTAAGCACACAGGAAGTATATGTAAATACTCTTAAGACAGGCTATAATTTATATCAAATGTGCCTTTGAAATTTTTATAATAGTCAAGCAATATCTTTATTTTGCTGATAAAGGGATCTCTTGAACCACAACACAAAATAGTGACTTTTATAAAGATAAGATTGGCCGTCTTATCTTTAACCTAAATTTCCACTTATATAGCCAATTTGAAGTCTCTTGATTTGGGAGCATGAAGTTGTTATCCTCTCCACTGTTTAAATTCACTATTTTCTTTACAAATTAACCTTCATGTAATCTTGCGATTTACAACAAGTTAATATTATGATCTTTATACTGGAAATATTTCATTTCTGCAGTGCTGCAACACCACAATTTCATATGGTAATGTCATTTGGCAGATTGGTGCAAAAGAATCTCTGCAATATGTATATAGCAGCAGAAGAATATTTTACAACAAGTGTGCATACCAAAGGACTGACTGCTCTAGTTATTTTTGTATCACTATTTCCAGTATAAAGATTGTAATATTAATCATCGTAAATCACAAGAATTCACAAGGGAACAACAGCTTTACACTTACAAATCAAGATTGGCCTATATAAGTGGAAATTTAGGTTAAAGATAAGATGGCTGCTCTTATCTTTATCTTTATAAAAGTCGCTATCTTGCGTCATGGTTTGAGAAGTCCCTCGATCAGCAAAATAAGAATATTGCTTGACTATTATAAAAATTTCAAAGGTGCATTTGATATAGGTTATAGACTCCTGTGTACTTAATAAATAATTACAACTTTACAACATTTATTTTTAAATAAGCATTTATTTTATATAGCGTATGTAAACAATTGTATTACATTCAAATATCAGCCTTTCATGCTAATTGTGCATACACTTTGTGAGTGTTAATAATAAATGAATACTTTCTCACCAATACAAGATATAGTATTTATGCAGGAATAAAAGGAATCCACTTATTCCTACAACTCAAATGCTTATATATGAGCAAATCTGAAGTACTGGAAAAGAAAGCGTGAAGGTGGAACAGTCACTTTAAATTACTATATACGATGTCTGAATGAATGACATCGGTGAAATTATCTAGAATTTACTAAACATCATTCCTGCATAAATACTATATCTTGTATTGGTGAGAAAGTATTCATTTATTATTAACACTTGCAAAGCATATGCACAATTAGCATGAAAGGCTGATATTTGAATGTAATACAATTGTTTACATATGCTGTATAAAATAAATGCTTATTTACATATTATTAAGTTTCAGTTGGAATGATGTTTAGTAAATTCTAGATAATTTTACCAACATCATTCATTCAGACATCGTATATAGTAATTTAAAGTGTCTGTTCCATCTTCACGCTTCCTTTGCCAGTATTTCAGATTTGCTCATATATAAGCGTTTGAGTCATAGGAATAAGAGGATTTCTTTTATTCCTGCATAAATACTATATCTTGTATTGGTGAGAAAGTATTCATTTATTATTAACACTCGCAAAGCGTATGCACAATTAGCGTGAAAGGCTGATATTTGAATGTAAAACATTTATTTTTGTAACTTCAGCAAAAGAATTATTATGTTCATATTTATTAATTGTTTCTCTTGTGTAAAGATATTTTCAAGAAAAAAATCTTGTTTTACTAGTTATTTGGCTTTTTCTGATTTTTTCCCTGATACTGAGCTCTAGATTTTTTTACCAGCCACAGTTAACTAAAAACTTATACTTTTATAAATAAACTTAATTATAAAAGTACAGTATTTTAAAAAAGTAATAGTTATTATTAATTAATTTGTTTGTTCATTTTGGGCAATAAAATTAACTCAAAAAATGTGGAATTCACAATATATTTTCTGGTCTCACTCTTAGCACAGTTTACATTCATACAAAATATAATAAAACATAATAAAACGATAAATTATATTTAAAACATATATAACTAAATCAAAAATTGTAATAAACACAATAAAACTTTTATTTATTTACAGGAATAGGGATAAGGAACTGCATAAAAAAATTTAGATGAAAATTTTGATATTTTAGTAAAGTATAAATAAAGCATAACTTGAAGTTTTGCACTATTTCATGGTCTGTGCCTTAGGCATTTGCATAGTTTATCTAAATGATAGTACTAGGTGTGGATAGAATCATGTAATATTTTATTGATTTTAAAAGTTTAATAATTAGTTTAATGAATATTTTTTATTTAAAATCTGTTTGTTTTTCAAAATGTTTGGCAATAGTTATAGCTAATTGTGCCCCTTTGGGCAATTAAGAACCAAATGATCAACTCTCCTATAATGGTCATAAGGCTAGGGAATGTGTTTTGGTTTCCCGACCATGTTTTGTCAAGTAAAGATACCAAACTCTCAATTTAAAGAAGAATGACAAGACTGCTGAAAAGAGTGCATGTTGCTCAAACTGCCTGGACGCTCATCATGATTTAAGACAATTTATTTGTTTTTTCCCTTTGTATTTGCTTTACTATTTCTACTTTGTATTCATAATCAATAAATTTACTTTTAAAAATAGTTATGTTTTACTTCAAAATTCTCACAATTAAACTAACAGCAATTATCAATAAATATTTATTTTCATTTTTATAAAAAATATTGCACTTGAAATATCAGTAAAGCATTTTGCTTAGCATATAATTCTACACTGATTTAATTATTTCTCCATGAATAAATTTAAAGTTTAAAATAAATTTATATATATATATAAAGTAATAGGACCATTTTAAAAATTTAACCAATGAATGAAGAATCATCACAATAACCAGCACATGAACAAACAATTGGTATATCTAATGCTTAGACCAAAATATGATTTTGTTTTCTTTGTGATTATTCACTAGGATTTGAAATTGTTTTGAGAATTTTAAAATGATTTGGATTCTTGTGTATTTATGCAAGACATAGCTGTATAATGTGGATTTGCGTATTTGTTCTTTTCATACATTGATATATTTAAACATTTAATCATGTTTGCATGAAACAGCTATATTTTAAAGGATGATCTCACTTAGCAAATACTTATTATTTTGAAGGAGAGTAGTTACCACAAAGTAATAATTAGCTAGATGGGACACTGGTGTTGGAGACAATTATCTTTCTATATTGTATTGAATTTTGGAATATTTTATTATATAGTACATTATTGCGTGATTATAGATTTTAAGCATCCTATATTTTAAATCTTGATCTATTTTGTATATGAAAACCCACCACTATATTATAAACACTTATTTTGCAATAGAAAGATCAATATATACTCTATTAATGGTCATCACCAAAGTTTATTTATCATGTAAATATTGAGCTCTTCTGTCAGACATTTATTTGTATTTCTAAAATGCAATCTTTGATTACTGTTCCTATCATTTCATTCCATGTGCACAATTACCAGTCTGTATGACAGTAAAACATTAATATTAAGACAAGTTATCACATATACACATAAAGTCAAACATATAATCATGTACTCCCATCATATAATTCAGTGATTAAAGCAGAACCTTTTATATGTTCTACTTAAAGGAATTAGGAAATTAAAATTCCTCAATGTAGAATTATTTTTGAAATTTATTTTGATATTTAATTCTAAATCTTATAGATTTTATTAAAAATAAGGTTAGTGTATCAACAATCCAAGATTTCTTCTATTTGAAATAATAAATCAAATTATCAGTGAAATATATCAGGAAAGATAATAGTCAAGAGAGAGAAAGAGAGTAGCTAAACAGAAAAATAGTTGTACATATTGTATGAGTTTAGAATTTATTTTGTTAATATAATATTGTAATAAAATTGTTTTTAATATTGAAAATTGTTTAAATATTATTTTAAAAACAGATAAGTATAGAAATATGTATTTAAGATGATCATTGGCCAGATTGACCCAAGGAGGTGTTTAATTTGTGTATCTCACAAAGGTGCCATACAACCCACACATAAAATATGTACTATGTGTGAATATGTCTATAGTTTTGCAAGCAAAATGTGAAAGAAAATTTTAAAAAGAGCATTATACAAAATTAGGGGCTATAGAAATGAATGGATTAATAACAATGTGGATTGAGGGTTATAAAATAAGAAGTCAATCTGTTATTATTTTTAACTGAATATGCAGAATTTCTAAATACAGATATAATTTAATTAATAAATTTTAATTCCTTTAACTTTGCAATTTTAAAACTTATTACTGAGTGTATGTCAATGTGGATAAAAGGAAAGCAAATTACAAGTTTAGTGCCATTCTTAACAATTCATCTGTGACAGTTGTATGCAATAATAAAACAAAGTAAAATACTGCCTTTTTGGATTTCCCCTTTCAGTCTATTAAGATAACCATTTCACCAATGTTTCAATTATAACATTTTCTTCCATTACCAGGCATCTCTTCTTAGACACATTAGACGTTTTAAAACAATTAATTTAACTTAAGTGCAGTTTGGATTCATTTGTGAAGATTTTGTCTAAAATTTCATTGCTCTGTTTTTTCTAAGCCAACTATATATATATAATTCATTTTTCAAGAACAGTAAGTAAAAATTGTTGTTTATTTAATATATGCTATTTTTATACATTTTAAGGCATAAATTGTCAAAAAAAAAAGCAAAAAAATTATTAGGTGCACAAAATATAAAAAGTTCTCAATAGAAAGAATTAGACAGATATCAGACTCGAAATATTTTTTTGAAAAATTCACTGAAAAAAAAAAGACCGATGAATTATTATTATATTTACTAAACAATCAATAGTCTAAACTCTAAAGCAAGAGAATAAAAAAATACATTGCCATTATCTTTTAAACTTTTTATGCTTGAAATAGTAAAAAAAATATCAGCAGAATACATTATCTTCATCTATACTTATTACTTCAATTGGAAGTGAAAATCAGCAGAGTACATCATCTATATCTACTAGTGTCTTTCAAAAATATATCCTGGATGACAAAGTTTATGACTTAAAATATCATTAAAGCAAAGAGATTATTTAATTAACTATCCTTCTTCTCAAATAATGAATTGGTACTTTCCAAGAGATATTTTAAAGGTAAAAAAAAAGTTATTACTTATTATACTTGAATATTTCCTAATGATGAAAAATCATAATGATTGTAATTCTTATATTTAGTTTCAAATGATTCAGTATGTTGTTTAATGTTGTAAATTATTTGGGCATAGAAATTCTAAGTCACAACTCAAGAGTGAAATAGATTGTAGAAATTGTATTTATCTTATATTTTAAATAAACATGAAAACAGTGAATTGCACATTCACTTTAGTAATAAATTTGCACAACTTCAATTATCATTATCAGAACATAAAAATAATTGATGCTTATAAACAGTGCTTGTGTTCAGTGATAGGATGCATAATTCACACAATTCACTTTTTATCATGACAATGCATAGCATTCTGCAGATCAACAAAGAATTATATGATAATAACATGAATTTTTTTCAGATATAGCAGAATCGTTACATTGTGTTTAAAGTTCAGCTTTGAAAAATACATCTCATTATTTGAGAGACCAAATCCAAAACAAGATTATTTTATTACCTTTTGATGTTATTTAAAGAAATATATTAGAAATGGTCAAAGACACAAATATTTTTCTATTATTTTAGATACAACTTCAGATATAAATCGTACAGAGCAAAAAATTCTAATATGTTTTATTTATTTTAACAAAGGAAAAAAGTTCACTATGCTTCTTTTTTACATTGTAAATTTTCTGCATACAGAAACGATTTAAAAAAAAAAGATTTTAAAGTGAAATTTTAGCAATAATTTTTTACTTAATTTAAATCTTTTTAGAAGAATTAGAAGAAACTCAAGAAGAAAAAGAAGAAGAACCACTTTATATACCAGAAATTCCAAATGCAATTTTATGGGCCCAATATTATGGATCTCAAGAAGATAGTATGGTGTGGGTTTCTGTGGTAAGACAATTATTTGATGTTCCATGAAAATGACTAGTCCTTATATTTTATAGTTAAAATATATAAAAATGACTGGGAAATCAAATGACGAATTATAAAAATACTTATAAAGATTTTTTTTAAAAAGTATGTATCAATAACCCATATTTATAATTAAATGTGATTTAAACCACTAAATATCACATGATCACCATTTCTTATGCACTGAGTGGCACTACTGTATAGAGATTTTTGCCTGTTTTAAATGTGATTTACATAGTGGTAGACTAGCAAATTTAGAAGTTAACATTTCTTAAAGTAATTAATTCTTAATTAAGTAAAAAAAAAACTTGTTCATAATTTGAATAACTTTCACTCGGCTGTTTGAATATCACCTGACTTTCTGTCCATATGATGTTTATTATTATAATTGAACACACATACAATATATTGCTGTGTTGCCAGGAAAATTCTTTACAATACTAACTGGGTAGCATTGATATATTTATAAGAAAGAGAACATCAAACACAAATATAACTTAAACAAGAGTTTATTCACTTGTGAAAATTATTC
>JAQFVV010000738.1:0-91485 GCA_028023455.1 Epiperipatus broadwayi | reverse complement strand
GGTTCAATATATATATATGCTATTTAGAGATAGGAAATTTTTATTTTAAAAAAAGGTTACCAAAACTATATTGCAAATGAATTTAATACATATAATTTTACTTTAAACCGATTTCATACTTGTAGTGTATATATATCACTAAATATTTATGTGGTTAGATATGTATTTTTTTAAAATAACATAGTAGTTTAAGTGCTTGTATATACATATATATAAAGTTGAAAGAAAAATAAAAATAAACACAAAATTTTTTTGTAGATATTTTCCACACACTGGAATGAAATAATAATTTTGATACTTAAAATTATAAATTTATTTTAATTCGAAATTTTTTAAAAAAGTCTATTTAATGCTTTATTCTGATTTTGATAATTAAAACAAGCATATTTTATGTTATGATAGATATATTGGTAATTATAAAATTCCACTATCTATTTTATTTAGATTAAGAATTTTTTTTAATTAAAGCTTCTATAACATACTTTGATAAAATTCTACAAGTTGTTGTTGAAAGGATTAAGAAAACTTTGAGATAACAATTTTATTTTAATTAAGGTGAACTGAAAAGATTATTCATTATTTTTGATCAATATAAAGAAAGAATTTACTTAATTGTTGTTTTTAAATTCCACAATATAATATAAAAAGGTGGATTTAAAAGAAAAAAAGGATCACAACATTATACAGCACTATTATTATGAAGATATAGAAGACATATCAGCTGCTGCTACTGTCATAATGGTAGAGTTTGAATTCACATGGAGACAAGATCCAGCTTTTGTGATTCATAGCCCATATGTTTACTAGACAGTTTGCCTGAAGTTTTCTATTAAATTATAGAGACTGAATGTAGATGACTGAATGTCAACAGTTATTTGATTTATACCTTTCCCAAAAATATCAATACTCTAGTCTACTGTTTTAGAATAGGCCAGCTTACTGAGATATTCTGGTACTAGCCTATTTACTGAAAATAGGAGTGTGCTGTATGCAGTTTTATCAATATGCAAAAAGCATAAATGTATAATTATTGTCATTTGTATAAAGATGGTTCATGCTGCTATTTATTTCATGAAGGATGGTTAGCTAGTTTTAAAGGTAAATAATTTTTGAATAAATTCAACTAAAAATAAAATAAACAAAGAAATAATAAACAAATTTGTTGCCATTGTTATTCATAAATGATGTTTCCAGTTTTATTTTATATAAAGAAGTAGACTGACAAATCTTATTGTAAATGAAGAAACAAAAAGCCAAAGTGGTTTTTTTAAAAAGAACTTTCCATATTACATCTAACAATAATGTTTTTTTATTAAAAAAACAAACTTTTACTTACCATTAAAAATAATTGGTTAATTAATAACTTTGATTTGTAAGAAGATAGTAATAATATACACTTATGTGTGCATTGGTTTTCTGTATATATTTTCTCTAACATTGAATTAATTATGTCTTATGAAAATATAATATGGTTTAATAAGTTTATTTTTTAACTAATGAAATATCAGTGTGTGCCCACATTTCCATGGCAACCCACATACATATGTGAAAACAGTTATTATTTATGTATCATTAAAATGTGATAGTTTATTTTTTTATTATATGACAATACAAATATGTTACATATCTGTGTGCTTATATAAATGCATGTCATGTAAACACATGTTAAAATTAATCATTTACATATTAATAAAATGAATTGATTTTTGTTTTATTAGTTATTGAAATTTTAATTTGTTAATTTTATATTATTAGACAGCAAGACTGTATGCTTATATATTGTAACCAGTTGGGTTACATCACACACACTAATATAGTGTATGTGAATATATATATGTAAAATAAAGGAAAAGTAGAAATAAACACAGAATAAATTTTTGTAGATATTTTTTTTTATATTTCCTAAAATAAAACCATAATAAATAAAGGGTTAAATAACTCTGGGCTTAAAGTAAAATTTCATTATGAAATTAATATTTTAAAAAGGTCTGAATAAATATAAATATTGCATTATTATTAATTATTACTCTGATTTTGAAATTTAAAAACACCCTATTGTATTTTTGAAATCTTTAATTAATTTTTAAATTTTTATTGTCTAAGTGAAAACATGTATATAAATTCCAAGAGATTAGTGAGATAAAAATAAAAACTGTTTTTAATCAAGCTGTTGTTATCACCTTAGATGAGTCTATAAAAGGGCTGATAACAGGATTAGCTCCAGTTTTTGAATAATAATTTTTGTAAGAAAGGTCAGCTGCAGAGTTGGTTGCAATATTTTACTGCAACTTGATAAAGTGCAGCAGTTGGTTTTAGCTGACCAGAGAATTTGCAGAAAAGCTACCATGAACTAATAATGTTGCTGAAGGCAGGAGCTGCTACTATTTTCCTTCACAGGAGTTTTGTTTTTGAAGCTGGGTCACTTCTGAATCAATAGCCTAAAAAAAATGAGGACAAAATAGCTAGCAGAGTTATATAAAGTTCCTATGAAGATCTAAGGACAGTCCAGTAGCTAGCTGCCTTATAGTTTACTGCAGTTTTGATTCATGAAGCCAGGGTCACTTCAAATGCATCAACTAGCTGCTTAAATATGTTCTAGAAGACAGCTTGACAATTGCTTGGACTACAAAAGAAATCTCATGGTATGCCAACAAATTATCGGAATTATGTACTTTTACCTGATGATGACATTTTCCCGGATTGACAATAAACCAGCTTGCCCAAGAGGAATACCAGCTGAATAAAGGAGTAATTATACTTATGCTACTGTTTATCTATATGCACAAGGAATCAAGATAAATACGTCGCATGTATATACAGTAAGTTATTTTATTTTAATAATTCTTAAAATGACTTATAAGAGTATAAATTAATAACTTAAAACAAAACACGTAAATAATTTGCTTAAGTCAAATGTCTAAAAGAAAGACGATTTGATGTATATTTTTGAAGAAAGTGTTTTGGTAATTCCTTAAAAAAATTGATATTAAAAGAAGAACATATAAATGCAAGCATAATTTTGTTTGAATTAAAATCGTAAAAGCAAATCTTTTAAATGGATCTAAAAACGCTGATAATTAATCAATAAGTACCTGAGAAACAAAAGTTGACTTTATTTAGTTTCATAAAAAAAAAGAACTTATGAACTGAAATTAAATTTTGAATTATATATTTTGTTTAAAAGCACTTACATGTGTGAAATGTATATGTTTTCCTAATGAATTGATTATGAAAAAATATAATATTATTATAACAAATTGGAATAGATAAAAGTCAGTGTGCGTACATACACACACACTCATATATGTAAAATTTTAATACTTTTTTTATATTAAATGTCAGTTCATTTATTGAATATTAATTGTATATTATAAATCGCACATCTTGCGTGTTATATGTAAACCATAGTAATAATATGAATTGTGATTTTGTAAATTAATGTAACAATTTGAATTTTGAATGATAAATATTGTCAATTAATGTAATAACTTGAATTTTGTAGCAATATTGTAAATTGCAGTATAATGACTTATTATTGTATATTATTCAAAATCAGACCTTAAATATCTTTTTTTATTGTTATTAATAAATGTATTTAATTGTTAAAAATTGTATTCCATCATCTCTTGGTCACATACAGTAATAGAGCCCATGTTCTCTGAGCTAGATTTCAGACACGGATAAATGGGGATGTGTTTAGTGCTTTGGGCATCCAGTGATGATCAATCATTATCCTGGTTGGCGCAAAAGAGGATACTCTTTAAAGCCCATGCACTATTATTTTTTTATTTTACTTTAGTCTTATTAAAAATTTAGGTTTATAGTTGGCCAGTACAAGTGGCCTGAGCATTGATGATGATCAGCATGTTTTAATGTCCCAGCATTATTGTTTAGATTTTCTAGTTGTGTATTTTAATGGATGGGCACTAAGCTGGTGCATCCAAGTCATGTTTATATAATTGCCCAAGCTGGCAAAAGGCTCAGTAGTTAGCCTGGTCTACAGAAGACCCATTTTTAATCCAGTCACAAGGTTGACTGTTGATTCATATTTTTTATTGTTGAAATCTAGCCACAAGATGGACTGTTGATTTTATTCTAATGTAATGTACTAATTTGTTTATTCCCATCAATGATGATAATGGATGGTTCTCTTAATATTTACTTATACTGATATTTACTTTATAATGCTGGTTGATTAATTATTATAGTTGCTCTTCTGAGTTAGCTGGCTGATCTCATTGATCTCTCAATGTTCAGAGATTCTATAATCTCATACTCTTATAATTTAATTTTACTGGAGTGATGATGATTTTTCCATCACCCCAGTTCAATTCTACTTTCCTTCCAACTTTCCACCTTACCCCATACCGTTACAATATATAAGTACAATTTATGTAAATCTATTAAAATATATGTAAATTACAATGTAATAGCATATTTTTTTGTATTGTTTTAATCAAAATCAGAATGCTGAATTTATATTTGTAGCATGTTTAGCAGAACTTAATTTAAATTTATTGTTATTGCTTCTAATTAATAAATTTATATTTCATTGTTTAAGTTATTCCAGTGAATTTATTTAATCCTAAAGTAGATTAAAAATATTATATGTTAATATTGTCTATTACTCACAGTAAGAGTTACAGAGCTATTACTCCCTGATCTGAATTCGTGCATAATAGTCAGTTATATGGATTGGGGTTTATGTTTAGTGCTATGGACATTCAGATGATTCTAGTTGGCATAAAGGGATATTATTTAAAATCCATGCACTACATTTTATTTATAGTTTTTATTATTAGAAATTAAATTTATATTTGGTCAGTACATTAATGGTATTAAGTGGCCAGAACATTGATGATGATCAGCATGCTTTAGTATCTCGGCATTATTTGATTTTTTTAATATTCTGTTGGATTAGACCTGAATCTGTGCATCCAAATTATTGTCTTGTATTGCTGCTTTAAGATTGGTAGTGGCTAAATAATTAACCTGGTCTTATAGTAGATTCATTTCAAATCCATTCACAAGATTGACTGTTGATTTTATATTTTGATTGTTCACGATGATGAATGATTTATTTTTCTTTGTCATATATGCTGATGAACTTATAGTTAGTCTTATTTTTTGCTGATCTCTCATGCTCATTTCTTTCATTATATTTATTATATATTTAAATTTGATTTATTAACTAGGGTTGATGATGATGATTTTTCTTTACCCCAGGTTCACCCCATTCTTCACACTATTACAGTATATATCATATTTCATACGTGTACATTATTATTTATATAAAATATTTGAAACATCCCATAGCTATATTATTCCAGCCACATTCCCCTCTAAATAAAGAAAGCTCAAATTTTATTTATTTAAATAAATAATAAAATTTTAGTGTTAAAATTCAACTTTATTTATTTAAAGGGGGAGTGTAGCTCAAATAATATAGCTATGGGGCATTTCAGATATTTTATATAGATTTGAGCTAGATGTATGCATTGTTTTTATTTTTTATAATTATATATGTATAATAAATTAATAAGTAACTTATTTTTCTGTTGAAAATTATTTGACATTTTTCTTTTTATTTGAAAAACAATTTTTTTTTTTTTTAAAAAGCTTCATAAAATTATATTGTAAACTGACTTTCTTAATACTTAAACAACTCATAATTGAAACAAAGAAAATCATGAACATTTATTAAAATATTGAAATTCTAAGATCAAAATATTCAAAACTCCCCATGCCCACTCTTTTGTAGCTAAGAATCTAAGTTGCCTATCTAAAATATTGTCTCCTATCACTTTTGTAGAGATTTTTAAAAAATGTACAAAATTTTAACAATTTATATTGAACTTAAATATGTCAAACATCAATTTAAAAATATTATTATAATTTTAAATTGAAACATAGATCTATACTGTTCTCTCACAAGCCTTACTTAAAACATATTAAAGTTCTAAGAGCAGTTTTTAACTTTGATATCAAAATATTCAATATTTTTTCATTCTCTGTTCCATACCTAAGAAACTAGATGACCTACTGAAAAGATTAGCATCATATGGATTTGACTGGTAATTCTTACTTTTATATTAAGTTTGAAGCAATTGTATTAAATTTAAATCTATTAAATCTCAAATTTAAAATTACATTTTAACTTTAAAGTGATTCAAAAGTTTACCAACCAACATGTCAACAAATGGATTTTCCAACTTAAATAAAAACATTTAAAAATATAATAATGTTATAACAAGCTTGTACTATGTTCATCATTTTAACAATATTTTAAAATTTCATAGAAATTATTTAATATCTTGTTTAAATTAAATATGCAATATCACTTCTTAAAAAGCATAGCAGAGATATTGCACATATAAATTTAAACATGATTTATAACTTTTGGAAGAAAATTTTCAAATATTAATTGTTACTTTAAATGGTAAACATATTTGGAGCTGACTTTATCATTATATTATTGCTTTTTTTGGATAAATTCCAATTTTTTGATTATTACATATAATTTATATGCTTTTATATTATATATACAGGTGGTCTTCTAATTTCACACCAAATTGGTTTTTGAAATGTATATGAAAATTGAAATTTATGAAAGTAGATGTCTGTAAAAAAAAAAAAACCATCAAAAAGGGTTTTCAAAATACATGTATATATATATTTGCTAAGTAGTATGTTTCAATTTTTTTAAAAAAGTTCAAGAATTCTTAATATATAATAAATTTTCATACTTTGAAAATATTTTTTATTTAAATTTTTTAAAATTTTAATCGAGAAAAAAATAAGGCTAAATACAGTATATAGTTTTTTTTATTTTTTTTTTAACAATAAAAAAAAACCTAATTTTTATAAAAACTTAAAAAAAAAGAGGGTAAAATCTAGAAAACACACCCACTTTTACATTTTTCAGAAGTGGAAAATAAGTATTGCGGATGGGTTTTTTTCCCCCCCTAAAAACTGGGGCAAAGATCAATAGTCATGTGCAATACATATAAGATCTTGACAAATAATATTAAAAAAGTTTAAAAGCATAATGAACTTGACAGTATATGAATGAATTTGAAAATATTTCTTAATTTTGTTCTTGTTTTTTATGATTGAATATATTGTAAATCAGCTTAAAATATACGAATAATTGATTGAAGCAAAATATTTGTCATCTTCGTCTCGATTGTATGGAGATTACGAACCTTAATTTTCTTTTTGTCTATATCAGCACTGCTGGTTTTTCATTTTTCGCTCATATTTGTGAATCAATAAGGGCAAAGTTTTTCACCAAAATAGAAATGTACATAAAATAATGGCACATGTTTTAACATAATTTGACAAGACACAACTTATCAACACACATGCTAACTCAAAACATTCCTGCTTAAGACTGAACCTGTGATGCTGAAAATTGATGTGATTAATGTCAGAGAATTGGGGAGGGACTAGTGACTAATAGTTCATGAGAAAGGGAGAACCATTACATGAAAGTACACACATTTTGTCGTATATATTTATAAAAATTGAAAGCATGAAATGTGTACAAAATAGGAATTGTATGAAAGTATTGAATTGTGACCATCAATTCAAGATAATTTTTGAGAGAGAAGAAAAAAACTAAAAGAAAATATAATCAGTATTAAGTGAGCAAATTAATTTTTCTTTTAAAAATTCAATTTACAAAACCTTGTTATATATATATGCTAAATAAGATTTTTTTTAACATATCAAATTATAATCTTCAATATCATATGATCATCATTCTTTATGCTTACACACTGTAGCACCACTCAGTGCAAACCAGAGTAATCAATGGATGCAGGAAAGTTTGTGCATAAAATTCCTATCTAGTGCCTACTCACCTGATATCCTTAGATCTTGGTGCAGTACTCTCAGATCCCAGGCTCTTATAATTATATACACATCTTTTCACTTCTTTTTCTTTTTAAATTATAGCTCCATGATAATAAATATATCAATTCAACATTCCTTTTCTTTTTAAAACTTGTTTTTATTCCAACTATAATTTTCTTTCTCCTTCCAATACAACGTTTCAACTACATTCTGTAGTCATTATCAAGTTGTTTTTTATTTTTATTTATTTATTTTATTATTATTATTATTTTTTAAGGAAACTTGATAATGACTACAGAATGTAGTTGAAACGTTGTATTGGAAGGAGAAAGAAAATTATAGTTGGAATAAAAACAAGTTTTAAAAAGAAAAGGAATGTTGAATTTATATATTTATCCCAGGCTCTTCTATGTATAGAGAGTTTTGCCTGTTTTAATAACAGTTACAAGCAAGCATAATAAATGGTGACCATGTGATGTTTATTGGCTATTTAAAGATAAAAATGTGACTCTATAAAAATTATTTGTTTTATAAAATAATAATCCATTCTTCAGATGACAACGTTGGATTAAAAAAGGGTTTAAAAAATATAGACTTTGCAGTGACCCTTAAGTTAATTTTTGTCATATAAATTATTGATAATTACATTTTTTTATTAGTATAATAATTATAGTGTATCCTGGAAAATTGAAGAAGAAAAAGGAGAGAATAGTTCTCCCTCAATGTCTGGAATCTTCAAGAAATTACATGGATTAAATAAATAATAAAAAAATGTGCCTCTCTCTAGTTACCTCTTTACATTAATACAATAACCAAATATTTTAAATTAAAAATCAAAGGAATAATCAGTTTGTGAAATCAATGTCAATTGAAGCATCACTTCAGATTCTGAATGACATGAAGAAAGAAAATTTTAAATTTTAAGAAAGTTAAATGAAAGAAATGCTAACAAGATTATATTTTTTTTATACAAAATATTGCCCAAAAATATGAAGTATAAATTTTTGTCATTACTGTTTTAATAGATTTGTAGGTTAAATATAATGATTATTGTTTTCCTTTTCTTTTTTAATTAAAAAAAAAATTATAAGAATAATATCTTTTAATTTAAATTGAAAATGTATTTTAATTAAATACATGCATATATATGTTACTATTGAAGTGATTATTCAATTAATAATTAATAATTACTGGTTATTATTAATGTTAACCAAATAAGACAATTAAAATAATTAATTTTAAAAATATTATCACATGAACCTGTAGTTATTTATAATTCTTGACTGTCAACAGTAAATTTAATAAATTTCAATATCATTAGGTTTGCTCCTGTGTTAATACACTTCAATACTGTTATATTTCTGATGAATGTTAAATTTAATAAATTTCAATATACAACAATATATCTTAAATAATTACAATCTTCTTACACCTTTTAAGTAAAAAATATTTATTAGTGTAATTACAATTTTGACTGTTCCTCACAATCTTCTTCAGATCTCATTCTATTTCTCTACTCAAAGTCTCATTCTATTTCTCTATTTTTCCCTTGAGTAGAGAAATAGAATAAGATCTGAAGAAGACTGCAAGGAACAGTTGAAACTGTAATTAAAATAATAAGTATTTTTTGCTTAAAAGGTGTAAGAAGATTGTAATTATTTAAAAGATATATTGTTGTATATGAAGAAGCAAAATTAAGGAAGAGGAAGAAGGAAGAAATATCATTATGTTATATTGGCAGCTTTCCATATTCCAGAAGAAAGAAGGAGTCATATCATTGTTGTGATTTTGTTAACCATTCACTTAGTGCTGATTATTACATTATTGAAAGAAGTTGTTTTTTTATTTATGTCTATCACTAATGTGGCTGGCACAGTGTTTCTACGTTTTCTTTAATTTTACATCATCCATAAGCATAATGGAGAGTTTAGACATAATTAAGAAATGATTTAATGATCAAATTAATAATTTGAAATTGGAAAAAAAATCAGTTATTACAAGAGTATTATTCATTTTTGCTTAGAGTTAAAGAAAACAAAGAGAAGTTTTCCATCAAAACATCTGCAGAATACAAACATTTTATCAAAATATGATATTGTAAAAACTGGAAGTGTTGATAAACTCATCGTATCAGTTTAAAATGAAAAAGAATCAATTATATATTACCCTTTTTTTGGAAGAGAATTTTCAATTAATTCATGACATCAATATTGCAATTGGTCATGCCCGTCAACACAGGATAATGAAAGAGCTTAAGGCAAATTATAAGAATATTATTGTAGAAATTGCTATGCTGTACTTAAATCTTTGTGAACCCTGTCAAAAGAAAGTAAGCATTCCAAAAACAGGTCTCATTGTAAAACCAATTAAAAGCAATCAATTCAATTCAAAATGTCAAATTGATTTGCAGACATGCAATCACAAGCAGATAAGGATTATACATTTATAATGATTTATCAAGACCATCTTACAAAATTTGTTCATCTAAACGCCTTAAAAACAAAACATGCCAAGGGAATTGCTTACCAATTATTGGATACATTTACAATATTTAGAGCTGCATGCATCCTGCAAAGTGATATTGACTGAGAATTTGTGAATAGAATTATTGAAGAAATCTTCAGAATGTAGGATGAATTTAAAATTGTTCATGGAAAACCGAGACATAAACAGTCACAAGGCTCAATCGAAAGTGCAAGTCAAGACATTGAAAATATGTTATCTACTTGGTTTGAAACAAACAAGTCAACTAAGTGATCAGAAGGATTAAAATTTATTCAATTTATGAAAAATAGAGCTCATCACTCTGGACTAGACCACAGTTTCTATGAGGTTTTCAAATCTAGAATAGATTTGAAAGTGTATTTGCCAATTGAAACTTTATCAGAAATCACTAGTGAAATTGAGATGATATTAAAAGATCAATCCAATAGTGGATGCCAAACTTCAGAGAATTGCCTCAGAAAAGGTTGCTATATTATAGCAGAGATAATGATAATGTAGAAGACTTGCAGTTAATAAGTGGTGAAGATCTGACCAAAAATAGAAATGAGAGTGTTAGCCAAATCATAGGTCAACCATATTTTTCTGAAATATTGCCAAATGGTATGGAAGGTAATAAAGAAAAATTTTTTTGGCAGTATTGAAAATAGTGAACAGACCAAAGAAGATTTTTTTTTTTGCACTTGATGAAATCTGAAAAAATCCCCAAAAGCTTGAAACTATGCTAAGGAGAATTTGAATAAGCAAACTGAAAAAATGTTGACTTTTGAAAACTAAATTTCTAATTGCAAATGTAGGAGAATGCATTTAGATAAGGATCCTAGATATAGATAGGGCTAAAGCTGATAACTGGAATATTATTGCTGTTATAATTTCACTTAAAAATAGTAACTTATATAAACTTGGTACAAAATATGGCACTTTAAACCAATTCTATGCCAGGAATGAATTTACAGTCTGCAAAGAAAATTTTATTTCAATTAATGATATTCCAGATATGGAAATAAGAGAGTCTATTCACAAGAATTTCAGTTTAGGTGATCAAGGATTTCAATGTTGCAATTGCATAGACAATTATGATTCATACCACTGCAAATATAAAAAATCAAAAATTCTTTGCAATTCTAAATGCCACAAAAGCTCTTCCTGCAAAAGTAAATAATTTTGCAATGTTATTTTTTATATAAATAGTTTATAATTGCAATTTTATAAAAATGTTAAAACTTTTATCTAATTATTAAAGTTTTCCTATTTGTTTTGTATTCCTTATTTGTATAATTTTATCATAATTTGATAAATAAAATAACAATAAATTAAAAAATCACTAAATATTAAATTAATAAATAACAAATAATACTATACAGTATATTTTTATTACATTCCCCAGACTTCACTGGTAATTATTAATAATTACCTGGTCAATGTGATTGATATATATTATTTATC
Organism: Epiperipatus broadwayi; assembly: GCA_028023455.1. Classification (NCBI taxonomy): domain Eukaryota; kingdom Metazoa; phylum Onychophora; class Udeonychophora; order Euonychophora; family Peripatidae; genus Epiperipatus; species Epiperipatus broadwayi. The sequence continues at coordinate 79,680 of JAQFVV010000738.1, read as the reverse complement.
ATTTTGACCAAAGAACCCTGGTAATTATTAATAATAACCGAATTTATTACTTTAACTATAACATATATACAATTTTAATGCACAAATCAGCGCATAACAGCAGAGCTTCTTCAAATTAAATCACAATTTATTATAAACTTAATATAAATTATAATACATAATAAATAATGCCCAAGCGCTTTCAAGAGAACTTAGCTCTCATAATCATGGGTAACAAAAAGTAAGCGTAACAAGGTTGCTATGTGTAAATATATGCAGATATATGTAAATTAATTGAACTATATATATAGTAGGCATCTGAGTGTTAAATAATTTCTTTTTATAACATATATAATATTATATATGTTTGAAACATAATGATAATTTACAAGCATATGGCCTAATAGTAAAAGTCTGGAGAAATTAATACATAATTATAAAACAAAAGATGATATAAAAAAGGAATTGTATATAAAATTACTTAGATATTTGTAATATGATTTACTATGGACATGTAGAGAAACAATTAAATGAAAGAACTAAGGAACAAACAATGCAATTAATAGAAAAAATGATAAATCTGCTTTATACATATACTTCTTAACATATGGATATGAAATAGATGCTATATGAATAGTATGTGCAGATATATGTATATCTATGGATAATGTTATTTGTAAATAAAGTATTTACTGCAGTAAATTGTTATCGTACAACATTTACATAATTATTTTTATCATATTCATTCTAGAAAATTTACATAATTACCATGCTCTGAACTTTAAATAAATTTATACTAATTAATTATATATTCAGAAGTTGCACAAGAATAGAAGTAGTAAATGCAGTTAATTGTGTGTGTGCAGAAGCTCTGTAAAATGGATGCAGAGATAAAATCTGTTTAAGTCATGCATGTATAGAAGTTTTATATACACACACTCTAGAAAATGTTCTACATATAGAAACTGTCTTCCTAAAAGATAATTGTTTAGTTCATTCATATAGATACATATTTTATTATGAGTTTATACTCATATTTTGTTTGTTATGGATGCAACCCAGTTATTATATTGGGGTATCCCAGGGTATATAGCAGATTGCTGCAGTCAGTGGAACAATCTCGCAAATCATAACAGATGAACCCTTGAAAATAATAATGAATTAACATAGAATATGTAAGTTACAGCAGATTTCTACAGATATATTTAGTGATTGAAAGATTTGTACATGAACTGAACAAACTGTCGATACAATGCCATTATATGATATTAAGGAATTTGATGTTAACAACTGAGCAAATTAGTGCTTGTAAAAGTAGAGCTTATAGAGAATACCTGCTCATTAACAAAATAGAGGATGATAACCTAAAGGTAGCATTACTAAGGTGACTGGGGACAAGGATGTTTTGCAAATTAGTGAAGAATCTGTGTGAACCAAAGCCTCCAGAAGAAACACTCTACCTGGAACTTAAAGAGAGATTAAGTATACACTTTCCACCTGTAACAACAAAAAGGGTGTTGCGTTTGCATTTCAAAAACAATAGGCAAGCACCAAATGAGAAATATCAATAATATGACTTAGCACTATAAGAGTTAGCAAACCAGTGCAAATTTAATGCTGAATTAGATGATATGCTCCTCTATCAATTGCTATAAGAGATGACTGACAATAAATTATGGCAAGTTCTCTTTGGTGAAATAGCATGGTCATATAAGTAAGCTGTTGATTCAATGTATAAACCATGAATTAGTCATGAGAAATGCTGCAAAATTTCAACAAAACAGATACATTGACTTTTAAGATGACTGAATAAAGCAAATATTAAAACCATGAGCTACTGAAGCCCTACAAAAGGTTTTAGATGTTATTGTTGTGATGAAATGAGTCATTTAAAGAAGACCTGAAAATTCAAAAGAGATAAAAGTTGTACATGCGGAAAAACTGGACATTCATCATGTGTTTGTTACACAAGAGACAAAAATAGTAAAAGGCAGTTACACGTGGATTTCAAATCATGAGGAGAAGGAATAAGACTAAAACTGAAGTTAAAAAAATAAATGATATAGATAATAAACATCTCACTGAATGTAAAAGGATTCTCCATTAAAAAATCAATATGGAAATTGATGAATTGGGGTTGTCTTTAATTTTGCAAAAGTTTTTTGGCCAAAAATAATAAAAAAGCTAAAACAATGTTACAATTGGGAAAGTAGGGATCATATGCATAGATATAAATGGACACGGGATTGAAGTATGCAGGAAAATAATGTACAAGTCGAGCTGAATGCTAAAAAAAATACTATCTCTGTATATTATGAAATGAGACTTTACACCCATTCCAGGCAGAAATTAGTTTGGCCATTAGGAATTCAGATAGACAAAAACAATAAAGATGATTTGCAACAGTATTGTAAATTATGGGGAGTGTGTGTCTGGACAGGTAGAAGAGATAATAATATCAAGAGTATGAAAGCTATTGTGACCTTACAAGAAGTGCTGGAACAAAAGAAATCTTACACTCAAGGCCACCACATTGGGTGTCGAAAATTGACCATATAACTTGCCAACCAACCAAAATTGTGCAGATAACAAAGGTCACACAAGCAGACACCATAATACCTATGGATTTTCTTCCACAGAGTAATGAGATTTCTTATATAGGCAATTCAATCTAATTAACATAAAAATATCAGATTCTTATTGAAACTTAAATTTTATCTCCTGTTCACACTTAATTTTAATTTAGGATGTTCATAAAAAGCTTTAAATCTTGCCTCATGTTTGTAAATGTCTATCTCAGGATTAAAAAAAAAATGTACTTGGCACAAGAAAATAATAATAGTAATAAATATTTTGAAATTTTTAAAATATAACTATTTATGTCATCCATTAAACCCTCTATTGTCTTCTTATTACTTTATCATTAGATATCTCTATTTCTTAGATAAGCAGAAATACAAACGTGCAATAATAAAGTATCTAAACACATTAAATAAAATATGACTAGCAGATAAAACATTTGTATTTGAAGTTCTTCAAATACAAATATCTAATTTTTGATATTTTCTGATTACCAACTACATTATAAAAATGAATAGTGAAAATAAAGACAGAGAAATGCAGTATTTGTCTTGATATAATGCAGGTGAAATTAATAATAAACCAAATAAATAAATAAATTTTATGTAACCATTGAAATGTACTCTTAACAAAATAATAAATAATAGAGCTTTATTAAATCAGATTTTCTGAATAATGAATGTAATAATAATGGCAACAAAACACAAATGTATGTAATAAATAGCAAAAATATTTATTTACATGATAAAATTATATTTAACACAATATTTTATTTACAATAATATTACTTTTAAGTTAACACATAGTCTAATAGAGATATTGGTACACTTTACAAGAAATATTTTTTTCTTAAGCATCTCTACAGGAATTATGATAAAAGCATTTACTATTACCCAAAAGTTCTCACGTTCTATCTAATAATAATTCTTTCAATATTAGGTACACAGAGCTAAATATTACATGTATATGCCCATACACAGGCCCAAGTATGCTATTTAATACTTTACAAAGCAAAATAATTTCTGAAAATCAGTGTGGAAATATGCTTATATATATATTATTTATAACCCTTCTTTCTTATACACTTTAATGCAACAAATTTTTTTAAAAACTTCTTTATTCTGCTTATTATGGATTTTATAAATATAGCCAAATGTACAAAATAATTACATTAATATAATACTACTAATACATATGAGGGTTGAGGAAATAAATATGTTCAATACTAACAATACATTTCAAAATTTGAATTGCAGTAAAGCTAATAATACAACTATAAAAATGGACATGCCTTAAAATATTTTTAAGATATCAAAAATACACATTAACATTGAATTAGAGGCAAAGTAGATGACAGAAAATATGAATAGGTACTCAGTAAATTGACCTTTTATGGAGGAGCTTAACAATACCATATCATGTATAGGCACCTGGTAACTATATGCAGGCAGTGCTGGAAAATAAGCAAGCTATGCTATCACTTATGGAGAGACTTAATGCATACAAAAAGCAATAAAATATTCATATAAAATTGCACAAATTGATAACTGACTTCAAGCAGCATATTAATTAATAACGATATAAAGCATGATTTTAATAATAATAAATAAATAATCATCTCACACACATTCATTAGCATACAAACCTATCCATTCAATATAATACTGTGTATGCCAGCATATTATAATTGCATAATGATATTTAAATATTACATTTTACATGTTATCTAAATTCACTCACACCAACATCCATAACACTTTCATTTATAAATATACCAGATACACAAAGCTGTTATACCCTGAGTACAATAATTCATTTTTATTATGCTGAAGTAATAAAGATGAGAACTCCAAATAATAAAATAACTTATAAACTCTTTACCTAATATTTCTTACCCAAATATTTTTTACTTATGTGTACCATTATAAATACATTTTACAATATCATAAATAATAATAACAATTAAATATAGGACATACTTTTTAATTATATGATATCCATAATAATTTTAAACACAAAATATATATGCTATATTTATTTTATGCATCTCCAACTTAAGAATTAAAGTTCTGTTATCTACAGTGAAATCAATCCCTTTTAGTTGAGTGTTTTAATTATTTTCTTTAAGGAAAATACCATGATATAGTCTTTCATCCTGATAAATACTAATAATGCACATAATGATCCAGAGCAGGAATTCTTTGAGAAAAATGTTTGCAATGGAAATATAAAATTTATAGAGTACACAAATTGAGAACAGATATTTAAATAATAAATAGTTCCTTTATAAAGTTCACATAATACTTGACAGTATACAGTAAATTTGAATTTGTTTCTTGTTTAGTAAAGCAATAAAATATATTCTAGACAAATAAGGAGATGCTTTCTTGATGAATAATTATGATGACAATCTAATATTTTATTTTCATTAGCAATAAAAGAAGTGTATAAAGCTTTTCCAAAATATGAATAAAGTGGATTTGGAAAACATTTCTTTCCATTAAAATTATAGAAAGCAGTCTATAATTATTATGTGTTGCCTTATTTTTAAGACTGACCATTATTTTAATACAATTATTTATTGGCATTCTCTTGGTTTAATAAAAAGTAGAATACACTGTTTTGTAAACTTATTTTTAAATAGTGACTGTTTTCATTAGTTAATTATCCACATATATTATAAAAGTCATAATTTTATCACAATATATAAGGTAACATGTTAGCATTAGTGTCTACAATGAAATTAAATTTTGTTATAATAAATACTAAAGTAATTGTTAACATCCCAAGTTTAAATTAACTAAAGTTCATAATATAGAAAAATAACTACTGTATGGAGAGTTTAGCTTCTGAGTATAGCAAAATAACATACACATATCTGATGATTTATCAGCTTTGATACTTTTCCATGTAAAGATGCTTTAGAGTTTTCTTTTAAAATTCTTATAATTTCTCAACATCTTCCAGTGATTATTATCTAATAAATAGTTGAACACACACTGTAAAGTAACATGCAAGAGTAACTTTAACTTTCTATTCAGTCATTTAAACTGATATAAATAAACATAATAATATAAAAATCAACTTAAAACTTTTAAACGGATTAAAAATGAAATGGCAGATTAATTCAATAAAAGTTTAGGAATAGTGAGTTTATTTTCCAGTTTTCTTTTTATACACACATTTTCACATGTGTTTCACTGCAGTATTTATCATGTTGCATTGTTCAACTAATACAATTGAAATATAAAGGCAGAATCTTTTAAACACTAGCATATTTTCAACCTTTTTATTAATCTGACCTTGAACTTTTTAACCAAGTCTATCTACTCATGTGAAGTCTAGACTAATAATAATTACCACATAATTAATTTTATTAACTCTAATTATTAAATAAATTATTTATTGATTCTCTAAAAATTAATTATTTATTTTTAAATTAATACTTTTTTTACTCAAAATATCTTTTTATTTTATTTAAAAGTTTTTAATATTATCATTCTTTAAAGTTCTCTTTTTATAAATATAATTTTTAATAATACTTTTTAAAACTTCCAATTTTTCACACATATGCATAAAAACCTGTATATACATATACTAAATATAACTAATATTTTATAAGCACTGAAGCTAAACTAATTACAGAAATTTATTCAAGTTAAACTCATCCCAATTATAGTTACTTTTAAGTTTAATGCCTCAGATTTTAACTTTAGACAGATACTATACTAACTAGCACTTTATGAATTTCTATTTTAAAGCTATTTATTTTAAAAACAAATAAAAAACTTTAACACAAATAAAATAATCATGTTTTATAAATAATAAGAGCAACTTTACTTCCTGCATATGTTTAAAACATAGCATGCTTTAAATTAATACTTATCCAGATTCAAAGTATTAATTTTGAACTTTTAAATTATTTTATTCAAACATATTTAATAGATTACTTTATTATTAAACTAGAACATATAATCAAGACTTTATGTTGTTTAACACTAAGGAAATTTATTTATTACAATTTAAACTAAAAAAAATATTTTAAAACATTTACAGAATATATTTAATCCATATGGATATATATATATTTACTCCATTTAGTTTATGCAGATCCATTTAATGGAAATATCTTTTTGATACTTATAGATGTTTACTCAAAATGGACAAAATACAAAAGTGTCAAGATTATAAGCACGGAAACATGGAAAATACTATGAAAATTTTGAACAAGATATTTGCATATCATAGTTACACTGAGATTATAGACTCTTACAATGGGGGTGGCTTTGCATCTACTATTTTGAAAAACTTTTTAACTATTAGGGGAATCTGCTGTATATTGACCTGAGGAGGAAAAGCCATGTCATCTTCTTTATGTTTTTTCACATGATTTATGTGCCTAGTATATTTAATATTATTCTGCCCTTGAATTAAGTGAATTTGATTTGCCATTAGTTATCAATAATTCCTTTCATCCATTTCTTATGCAAAATATCATGTGCCCATACTTCCTCTCCAATACTAAAATTTTGTATGTGTTTTGCTATTGACTAACACATCCTTTTTGTTGGTTAAATTAGTAACAACTTAACCCTTAGCTTCCCTCTAAAAACAATTCTGCTCATGTTTTCCCTGTTGCTGTGGATGATGTCAAATGTTGACATAACTTTATCTCTTGTAATTCTTGAATATCTGATGTCTTCATCTTCCATAGTCTTTTCTTTACTTATTGAGCTGCTTTTTCTACCTATCCTTTTGACTAAGAGTGGTACGGTGGTGTCCAAATATGTCTAATGCCCTTATTTTTCAAAATAGTATTGTATTCTATGTCCCCTGAAACCTGCTTTATTGTTGGACACAGTGACTTTGGGAAAACCATGTACTGCAAAAATCTTATTAAAACATTTCATAATTTCACCTGTTCCCATATTATTTACTACATGGCATTCAATCCATTGTAAAAATGAGTCAAACATTATCAACAGTATTTTTTCCTCAATTGTCCTACATGATTGATGTAAACCTGTTCCCATAATCTGCTTGATAAAGGCCATCCTGTCAAATTCTTTTCTGGCAGTTGCATTTCCTCCTGACATGTTGAACATTTCTTTATGAACTTCTCAATGTTATCATTAATTTCAGGTCATTAGACATAACTGCATGCTAGAGCTTTAGTTTGAACCATACCTGGATGACCTTCATGTAATAAGTTTAAAACTATTTACTTACCAGCAGTAGATGTCACTATCCTCAAATTATATACAGTCATTGCACACTGGTAGTTTATTTTTGTTAGACCAAAACTTCTTCACAAAATCTGTAGGCTTTTTGTTCGGCCAAGCTGCCCTCCACTTTGCCAAAATTTGATATCCCTTATCCTCTTTAGTCCAACAAACCTACTAGCCAACTGTTTAGAGTTTTTGATTTCATCATATCTTGTGATTTACCCCTCTGTTTCAATTGATACAGTTTTGTGTCTATCTGGATATCATATCTGCATGGGTTATCTCTTTTCCTTTTTAAAAATTTAATTCATAATCATACCCAGCAAGAATATTTTGCCATCACAATATTCTCAGGCTTAAATGTTCATGAGTTATTCAATTGTGGGCAAAAATACCTAATAAAGGCTTATGATTGGATACTATTTGAAATGATTTTACAAAAATGTATGGTGGAACTTTTTTTAACAAAAATATTATAGCTAATGCCTCTTTGTCAATTTGACTATAGTTCCTTTCTGCCGTCAATAGCATGCACAAAGCATATGCTATTGGATACTCTCCATTATCGATCACATACGACAAGACTGCACCCACATCCCAATCTGATGCATCAATTGTAATTTGGACTGGCTGATTATTGTTAAAATGTAGTAATACTTTATCAGACACCAACAGTTCCTTAATCCTTTCAAAAGCTACATATTGTTTATCAGTTCACTGTCATTTTTGGTTCTTTTTTAACAACTTGTATAACAGCTATACCACCACTGCTTTATTTTTAAGAAATGATTCCAAAATAATTAATCAAGCCAAGAAAATCCTATAATTGCTTTGCATTTTTTTGGCTTATCAGCATTCTTAACAGTCCTTACTTTTTCAGGAAATGGCCATTTGCCTTTTTCCGAAATGATATGTCTGAGAAAAAGTAATACATCCATTAACCACATTGATTTTTAGCATTTAATCTAACCTCCATTCTATTTAACATTTCACATACCTTTCTTATTCTTTTGTGCAATATGACTCTGCAGAAATCAATATGTCATCGTAATGCAGTACTTCTTCCTCCAAACCTTGTAAAATATTATTTATTTTTGCTTGGAAAATATGGGAACTGTAGTTACACTGAACAGTAATCTGCTACCTTGAAGCAGGCCAAAAAGCATCACTAGTGTTAGCATTTAGGCCATTCTGTCTGTTACTGCATTTGATGGTACACGGAATTTAATCCAGCTTTGCAAAAACTTTTGCATCTGCTAATGCTAACAATACTCCTCATGGCACTGGGTAGGCCCCTTATTTAAAAACCTATTTATGGTAATTTTGTAATTTTCACAAAATCTGATCTATCCATTCGGTTTTACTATAACTGCAATAGGTGTGGTCCACTCTGAAAGAGGGGTTAACACTTCATTTGCAACTAAACTCTGAAGTTTTTCTTCCACTTTGGCACCTTGTACAAATGATATATTTCTTCCTTTATGTATTATTGGAGTTGCATTCTACACTAATTCCACATACACTGGTTTTATACTTATCAAGCCTAAATCAGTCTTAAATAATTTAAGAAAAGTTTATGCCATTTCTCATTCAATAGTAAACATTTTAATTATACTAATACTGATTCTGACTGCATTGAACTATTTATGGCCTATAATAGTACTAATATTCTATTTCACTATATATAAAGGAAGTTTTACCTCTCTATTTCTATACGTAATTCATACTTTCACTATTCCCTTAATATCTATCTCATTTCCATTACCATCCTATGCCTTTATAAATGTGTTCTTTATTTTCATGTTCTTTTTCCTTGCACTTATTTTTTTCCATAGTGAGTCCAATATTAGTGTGATTCCTGATCCATTATGTTTTCATCTCTATTTCTGTACCTCATAATATTAATTTTGTCATGAACTTCTTTTCCACTACTGCTTTCATATTTTTTATTGTATGAATGCTACTCAATTTCTTTCTCTTCAACTTTTTATTTTTCGATCTATCATATTTCTATAAAGTTTCAGCCTTTGTACATATTTTTGCTAGATGCCCTCTAACTTTACACTTGTAACATTTCTTGTTTTTCCATTTGCAAAATCCTGTGTAATGGCCCTTTGTTCCACAGCAAAAGCAATGTCAACCTCCCCCTTCTTTGTTCTCATGTGTTTTTTCTGTTTTACACACTAACATTTATGAATCTTTTTCATTTCTATTTCTGAATGCCAGAACCTATTCAACTACTAGCTCTAAGATATTCACTTTTTAATTGCACTTTTGTAAGTTAGATCTGCCTCTGTAAGTAAAATTTGATGAAGAATCATCTGAGATCCTCCAGAATAATTGATCCAGAAATACTTGGTCTACAAAATCACCAGAACTACAATTTTTTGATAACTCCCACAATGCTATATTATATTCTTTAATATATTGTCTCACCATTATATTGCTTTTTTTTTCTTAGTGTTAATTAATCTGGCTATATATCAAGATGGTTTCAGGCTAAAATGATCATTCAATTTTTTCACTAGGATTTCATACATGAACTTATTTATTGATTGCTCAAGATATTTATTTATAATATTGAACCTTCCTTCCTGACAGACACAGCAGAGCTGCTATTTTTCATTATCTTGAATATCATTCAGCACAATTTTTTTTTGCAATTTGTATAATAGATAATGGCCATTCCACTACATTTCCAATATCAAACTCTGATATATTTGATTGGCCCATCCTGATTAGAGCAATAGTCCCACACAATAACTAAAATAAGAAAAATTTCTACTATCTATCTTATTTCCTAACTTTAGGCTTAATTCCCTACTACAGCTAGGTTCAGGTTTTTTTGCTTGAGCTAGTTTTTGCCATGTATTTGCAAAACAAACTATTAAAATATCACAGCAAAATAGATTAAAATAGTATTCAATAAATTTACAAATTCAATATACTAAAATCAAGTCTTTATTGATATGACACACACACAATATGTCCCCCAGTGATACAAAACTCAAAACTGCACAAGTTGAAAATGAAATCTCCAATGTCTTTTTTATGAAATAGTGATTTTTAACTAGAGCCAGCTATTATTTGCTATGTACCATAAATTTCTGACAATCAAACAATATATGTTTCTACTTTACCATTTGGTAGTGGTAGTAAATCCTTGAAGAACCTTGCCAGGTGTATATGAACAAATAATAATGTCAGGATGGTCTGTATATAATTCTAACCAGCTTATTAACCTTCAAGTAACTGGTGCCTGGGACTAGTATCTCCATGATGTCTTGCAGTGCCAACTCTCCACTATATATCTTTTCTGCTAACTGGACAATGAGGAGGAAACACAATTTGTTCTGTACAATTGTAAAAATTGAGAAATTAGGCTTCCCCTCCCCCATATATCTCTGAATTTCATCTTATCTTCTCATTAATTAAATTCCGCATTTACAGATTGAAATAGTGTATTTTAATTTATTCAGACAGCCTAATCATTTCCTGTCTTATTTTTTCAAGTTATTTTTCCTCAACTTCTTATTTCATTAATTACATATTTAATCAGCTCATTTTCTTTTCGTTAATTAAATTAACGTTTAATTAAACAAAACAAAAAAAAAAAACATAATTAATTATTTTTATTTATACAAACACCACTATACATTTATTCTTATTTTCTTAAGTCATTCTTTCCCCCCAAATTCTTATTTCTTAACTTTTCTTCTGGAATGTTTTTCTTTTTCTTTTATAAATTCAACGTTCCCTTTTAAAAATTCTAACTTTCTCATTTCTGGTACTTCGAATTATATTGTAACACTTCTTATTTTTATTTACCTTTTTATATAAATATAACAATGTGTACACTCTGTGAACTCCTATATACTAAACTGTAAATAAAAGAAATTATATTGAAAGCATGAACAGAATCTTATGATTAAAGATAAGAGCAATGGTTTTTTTCTTATTTGTACATTTTTAAATATTTGTATTATAGCATACATGCTAATTAAATTATATTTTTAACCTTTTATTGCAACACAATTGATCTTCCTTTCACACATTGTAACTTTTTGTTTATTACAAAAAGTACATCAAGGAAAGGTAATCATTCTGCAAATGATGCTTTGATGAATGAGATAAAAGATAATAATAATATTAAAATATAAAAAAAATATTAAATCATTTTCTTTTTAGGGTGGATATGATTGTGGTTATTTCTATTTACTCCAGTTATTAGAAGATAATGTTAAAGCAAAAACTAATCCTGAGAAATTAGGAGAAGCCATTAGAACTGTGAAAGATGTAGTTGATGTTCCTTGCATTTGCTATTGTTTGAGGTAATATATATATATGAAATAGAAAATCATATATTATTACAATATTAGCCAAAATATACATTTTTTTTTACTAAAATTCTTCCATGACGATTAACAAATAGACCTTTTCAAGTAAAATTCAACAAGAGACAAACAGGACACATGTACTATTTTAATATAAATTTACATGCACACACCCATAAGCAAAAATTTCAAAGAACAAGTGAATTTACTTGTCCTCTAAGTGTATCTAAATATAAGCCAACCTTTGCTTAATGTGCATTATTCAGGACTTGAGTCTATATATTATATGCTTAATTTTTTAAACAATATTCAGATTGTACAAATGTAATTCAAATATTACAGGAGAGAGAATTTTTCTCATTTTTAACCACCTGCAATTAATGTATAATAATTTAGAATGTAAATATATTGAATTTATATTAAAACAGCACATGTATGAAGACTGATTTACTTCCAAATATATTACAATAAAAACAAATATTTATCAATCAACATATAGATACAAAATAAATTTTCCTTCCCATCATTCACTACAGAAAAACAACTTCCTTTAACATCAAAGGATTTTTTGATATTGATGGTCTTAGATTCAAGAAAATTTAACATCAGAGTTGCTTTTCTTTTTAATTCATATTAATCATAAAAGGTAGCCTCTGCATTGTCAAATAATATTTCATGGCCTGTATTCAGTTCATGAATATACAAAGCTGTGTTATGATATCTATTTTTCACTCTTATGAACTTTAACTTTTTCATTAAGATTTAATTTACTTTGACCTATATAAATTTTATGACAACTACAATGAATTATAGACTATACTAGGAACTGTTTGGACCTTTTTAATAATGAATTTAAATCAAGGCATTTCTTCCAGCTCACCTAAGAAAACCATTCCTATAAATCATTTTATAAGTTGATGACTTAAATAGAAAAAAGTAAACTCTTTATTCTCATTAACAATTAAATTTTTATTCTAAACAGATTTATAGATAATTTTATTAAATATAATTCTAATAAATTTTGGATTATAACCTAAATCAACATAGACAGAAGCAAATTACCCCCCCCCCCCCAATATAATTATTATTTTCAAAATTATTAAGCCTTCTATTCCTATAACAAAAATTCAATAAAGAAACTTTTTTATGAGTAAAAGATCACAACTGTCTGGTCTTATCATATTTCTTAAATTTTTTTGTTTAATAAAATGTCTGCAAAATAAAACCTTTATCAACACTTAAATCTAGAAATTTAAATTTAACAAATTCAAAAATATCTCCCTGTCTCCCCCCAATATTAAAATTAATATTACAATTATAATCTATCAAAGAAATCCTTCAATTTATCTTTTTGAATAACAAACAAACAATCATCAACATATCTAGCAAATAATTTTAAAGAAATAGAAAAATGATAAATATTATTCTTAAATATTCAATGTAGTTTAAATTCAAGTAATATTATTGCACTTGAAATAGACTTATGGAGTAAGTAGGTAAATAAAAGATCATGACCTAATAATATCTAGGCCCATAATCAATGATTCTTAATCTCTAAGATATGAGAGCATTATTTATTTTTATTTATCATGATTATAAGTATAAAAAAGAATCAACTTTAGCACATATGCATTCATCCTGTCCTTAAGAAAACTCATGTTCATTTAAAAACTATTAAGCATCTGAGAAGAAAGATTATAATGTTTCTTGAACTCGCATGTTGACTAATACATATTGGAGTACAATCATCCATGTTTATTTACAATGTGAATTAATAACTGCAATCACAAAGTTGTATAGAGTAAACATTAGGATTTTTTCCATTAGATTTCTTTAAAGCCTTAAAAAGGAGTCAAGATTATCTTTTACACTAATACAAAATTCAATTTTGATAACATTTATTTATTTATTTATTTTATTTATATATTTTTTTTTTTTACTTATATCATCTTTTATTTTTCAGTCCATGTAAAACTGTAATGTTCATGGGAATGGAAAATGGTCTTTTAAAAACACTTTATCTTGTTGAGCCTGGAGATATTTCTAATGTTTTGGACTACTGGCAATTTCATATGCATGATAATGATTATGGTCGTATCAATATGATCAAACTTACACATGATGCAGCATTTGTTTGCTCAGTTGGAAAAGATGGCAATATTTTTGTTTTTTCTTTTACAGAAGATATCCAAGTAAAAGATATTCCAGTAGGAAAGGTAACTTTTTCATTATAATTATAATCTGCTTTATATATATATGAATTTGGGAAAGAACATTACAAAACAAGCTAAAATATAGCAAAACAAAATAATGATCTTGCACGAAATATTGTTAATATTATCATTAGGTGCCATCAAGTTGATATCAAATTATGGTATGCCATTCTTCCAGAATGATCCCATCCATTGGTTTTACAGACTTGTAATGCCACATTCTTTATTTTGCATAAATATTTCACCCATCCATCTCACTCCTAGTTTTCTTACTTCAGCATGAACTTTTAGAAAAATATTCACATTTTAAATGAATTATATCATCTCATAATATGATCAAAATAAGAAAATGTCAATCTAATGAAAGTTCAAATCTAATCTAATTAAGCATGCATACACACACATATCATCATCATTCTCGACCATTATTGATCCACTTCAGGATGGAGATCTTTCCAAGTTCAATCCATCTTCTCTGATTCATAGCCTGTCCTCTCCTCATGACTGTATTTCATCCAGCTGTCTCATAATTTTCTCTCTTTCTAGGTCTTTTACAATCCCTTGGAATCCAGTTTAAGACTTCAAGTGTTCATCTTTATCATCTCTTCTAGCAATATGTCCCGCTCAACTTCACTTATGTTTATATATATATATACACACACACACACATATATATATATGCACACAAATAGAAATTGTAACAATAGATGAGAGAATATGAAAAAAAAAATCCAAATATAATCATAATTAATTTAATTCATTTAAAATGAAATTTACTAACCTCTTTATCTAATATATTTCTCTCTATGTAAACATATTATTTTCATTAAACATTTATCAGTTAAAACTCATTATTTAATGTGGTGTAATTGATTTTTAAAAGAGTGTTAGTAAGAAACTCATCTATCTATGTTTTAGTACAAAACACTCATATTTCATCATTCATATTTACAATTCAGTATCAGTATATATATATAAATTGTTTTTATTATCAGTGTGTATAGTAAATTAATAAATATATTACATTTATTCTTTATGTCAACAATTACCAAATTTATAGTTAAGTTTTTGATAAAATAAATACTTTGTTTGCTTTGTTAAGATAAGCTTATAATTATTGTATATTGTTTATAATATTTAGCAACTAAGATTTATTTTACACTAGCCCTACCTGGCCATGCATTGCTGTTGCTCAGTCTGGTTAAATGGAAAAGAAAGAAAAGAGAAAGTGCACATTTCTAATATGTTTAATTTCACAATGCTTGTGATTATACAATATTTTTTATTGTTCCATTGTCTGTGCAGATCTAGAGATTGTCTGGTTTGCCGACTCTAGAACATGCAACATATAATTGTCCAGTGAGAAGCAATCCATGTCTAGATCTAAACTGCACAATTCTAAAGATTGGCCCTGACTGTCTGTCGCAGATATAGAGATTGTCTGATTTGCCGACTCTAAAATATGCAACATATAATTGTCCGTGTGAGAAGCAATCCGTGTCTAGATCTAAACTGCACAATTCTAAAGATTGGTCCTGAGCTTTGTTGATAGTGATTGCAAATGCCAATTGAATTGGAAATTGCAATCTCTCACACAAAATAATTAAATCAAAATAAAAATAAATTGAAATCTATAAAAATTCAATTTAACAGTGCAATCGGAAACATTGAAATGGAATTATAAAATATTTAGTATATCGTGTGTTACTTTTACGTCCAACAGATAACACTGTTTATCAAAAAAAGCATGTTTTTACCTGTCACAGGTGTGACATCTCTATAATAGTAGGTAATAAAAACATGTGTATATTTGAATGCAACATTGTATCAAAATTTCAAAGCAATCGGTGAAGAACTTTCGGAGATTTAAGATTTTGAACAAACGAACATTTACATTTTTTTTTTAATATAGATTATATACTATTGAATTATTTGCTTTGTTTTTGTTGAGAAAAAATCTTGATTCAAAATGATTTGTGAATGTCTGCAAATGGGAAGACATTTGAAATGAGAAAAATTAAGACTTAGATAAGATGAGAGCAAACCTTCTGTATGAAGTTTTAATAGGATTTCACTATTGGTATTAAATTGAATAAGCGAAGAAATAAATGTTTTATAACTGAGCAAAAAAGTTAACATGTCTAGCTAATAAATCCTTATATAACCTCTGCAAACTAATTTGAATTCTTTACCTCTAAGATAATTTCTTAAAAGATTCCTGAAACAGGAAAGAAAAAAAATGATCAGGAAAGAAATTACAATCTTGAAACAATGATGTTACGTGCACATTCTTGAGGTTACAGCCTTAGTAAATATTATTTAAGATCCTAGAAAACTATGTAATTCTTAATACTGATGGCAGCTAAAGACTCAAGTATCAATTTTAGTCTTATATCTTTATTGAATTTTTCAAGTTTAAAAGACACAAAAAAAAAAAGGTTAGAAACAAATTACAGTGATGAAGTGATGTGTTATAATTTTCTTTTAATATGCTAGAAAAATTATAAAGAGAAAAGACAAATTTGGAAATGATGCTATTTAAATTATTTGTACATGAGTTATTACAATTTATAAAGTAATGTAGAAAAAAGAAGGTTTTCTTATAAATTTTAAAACTGTGTAATTACTGTATAATGTTATTTGACAATGTTTTTTTTATATATTTATAATGTATTATAATAAGTTTAAAAAAATGTAATTATAAATTTAGAAAAATTGTTTTTAAGATGAAAAACAAATCAAATTATTTTTTTTTGATGTGAAAGTATTACTATTATAATTAGTATTTTAAGATGAAACAAAACTAGAAGAAAATATATATAAATGTACAGATATTTGAGAATTCCTATAGTTGAAATTTGCATTCTTTAACATAATTAGATGTTAAAACAGGTAAAACTCACTATACGTATAGCCACACACAGCAAGCTAGAGTAATCAATGAATGCCAGAAGGCTTGTGCAAAAAATCCCAATCTAGTGCCTACTATTCCAATATCCCCAGACTAGTTTCTGGCTTGTGGCATTCATCAGATCCAATGCTCCTCACTGATGAAGGTCACAAGCCAGAAACTAATCTGGGGATATTGGATGAGTAGGCACTAGATGGGGAATTTATGCACAAGCCTTCTGGCATCCATTGATTACTCTAGCTTGCTGTGTGTGGCAATACATATAGTGAGTTTTGCCTGTTTTAACAACAGTTATACACAAGCATAAGAAGTGGTGGTCATGAGATGATAATTAGATGTTACTGGATTAAGATATGGATATATTGTCTGATCAAGTTTTTGTTTCTAGACAGTCACTGAGATTTTATGGAACAAGGGATTATTACTAACTAAACTGGTAGTTAATCACTGGTGATTAAAAGTTATTATAAATAGGCCTTCCTATTTATGGCTAAATTAAAGTTGATTTTTTTATTTTGCAATCTAAGATAAAAATACTCTCATAAAATTAAAGGAAGTCCAATACATGTGATCAAGATAAGTAATAATGATTTTTACTGAAACATATCTGAGCTGACAAGCAAAATATTTTACTGGAATATATATTTATTTATGCTTAATATTCAAGTTATATGATCATTTTTTTGAAAATTTTGTGTTAACTCATTGATGTTTGCAAAATTGACTATTATCACCTTATGGATTTAATATAATCATACTTGTAAAGTCAATGAATTATGAATATAATCTTGAGATTTTTTCAACTTTATTAATAAGTAACAAAAATTGAATAACTAATGATTAGCAAATAAAAACTAAGTAAAAACATTCAAATTGCATTAGTATCAAAACAAAAGTTATCATAGTTTTGGTAAAAATGTTCTGCAAAATTTTATTTATATATATATATTGTAGCCTTCACGCTAATCTAACTAGTCCAATTTACACGTTTGGAAACCATATCTTTCTCTGTAACCTTCCTAGCTATAACTAATTTAGAACATACACCTAAAATAAATAATAAACTAAAGAGATGATTTCGTTATTAACTAAGCTTGCATGAAACTATAAACTTAGAGAAGATCACAAGGTGATTAATAACTTCTGGTCAAACGAGCCTCAAAATCCACAAATAAGCAAACAAACAAAAGGTTATGAATTAAGCTTAATATTTGTCTAACCAATAAGTAAATAATAACTAGATTGATGGAATGAATATGAAATGAAAATATAAATTAGGCAATAAGTAAATTAGAATGTAGATGACGGAATGGATAATGAAAATAAATAAAAATTAAATGATACAATGAAATGAGTCTGAGAATGAAAAGAAAAGAATAAATATGTGTCAGAACAATGAATGATTAAGATGATGGTAGAATAAGAGTTAATGGATGATTAAGATGATAATGGAATAAGAGTTAATGAATAGTGGGTTAACTAGGATAATGAATTAAGATAGAAAAAAAAATAAAGAAAATTGAAATGACAGATGAGAAGAATGATGATGATGAAAGATGATGTCCAGTACTCTAAATTTGATATTGACTTAAATAATAATGAAACAACTAAATCATATACGGATTTCAAGGTTAGCAAAAACAGAATATTCACTATAAAGTCAAAGCAAGCTATACATTTCCAATAAAGAAGCAATTGATACTTTAAAGTTTGGTTGACTTTGACAAAACAGTGAAGGTACATAACTCCAATCCAACTATAATAAACAACTAACTATAAAATTTATTATAAACTTAGATTCCTTATTACAAATTAATATAATTTAATCTTCTCAGGGTTCCTATTACTTAAAGACTATTATACAAGATATACTTGGGTCAGTGAAAGGGATTTTGCCACTACCCAACTATAATGCACCAAACGATTCTTGATATAATGTTGAATTACCAAACATATTTAGTACTTTCAGAGAAACTTTATAAATTCTTTATAATTTTCAATAGTTAAACAATAACTTATTAACTTCTTTCTCTCAAATAAGTAATAACAATGTGATCAAGATCAGTGAATGATAGATCCACAGGTTCAAATAAACTGATTAAACCAATATTAAGTGTTTAATCTTTTAGTATATTACTTAAAATAATACATACTTGGTTAATAATATTTTGATTATTAAATAATGATGCCTTAGATATAATCCTAACTTATAGGGCTTAATGAAATTATTATGACATACCTACATATAGTGACTTTTGCAATACTGATCGATGATTTTTATATATAATCATAGGATATGTCGATAGCAATAACAATAATAATGTGTGTGTGTGTTGATTAGCAATAAGACCACTGACAACTAAATAAATTTAACACCACAATATTTATTTACATTATATACAAGTCTCTTTAAGACATATTACATGAAACAAGATAAAATCATTAACTAAAATCAGGGATGGAAATTAATTGTGTAGTAAATAATGACAAACTAATATAGTGATATTCATAGTATCACTATTATTCTGGGCTATATTTTATTATTATGCTATCTTATAGAATAAGATAGTTACATTATTGAAGCTAACTTAGCATTTAACTGACAAAACAAAATGTATCCAGATCTTTGGGATACGCAATCTTTTAAATCTAATCGTTGAGTTATAATTTAGCATATTAAACTGTAGCTATTTAATATATATTTGAATATGATAAGGGCAATTATCATATACAGCACAATTACTAATTTATTATATTTTAATATGAAAAGATTCATTATATTGATGTGGGACAGACATCATAAGTTAAATGCACACATGACACCAAAACATTGCCCATGTCCACCACCTAATCATTTAATAATTAAATGATATTACTGATCCATCGGCAAATCACCACTTGATAAAGATAAATCCACATTGTCCATGTACATCCTTGCTCTTTTATGTAGAAGTTCTACAAACACTAATAAGTTTGGTTTGTTTGTTTATAAACTGATGATGATTACACAACATCATAAAGAGCACTATTCCAATTAGACAAACACTATAGATGGACCATTTTCCCATAATCTAACTTTATTTTATCCTTGCCATTTAATTTTGAATTACTAAGCTTCACCATACACGGTGGAAAACTAACTCTAAAACTTCATTAGGGACCTAACAATAAAGGGAGGCTCTATAACACAACATGATAGTTGCATAAGAAAACAAACAACATGATAGTTGTATACTAAAAACAACATGATAGTTGAATAATAATATGGCCAATTCTAGTATCTTCATCGGTATAAAAGTGCGGGCAGTGCCTTGTCATGTAAAAATAGAATTCAGACCATGGGAATCATCCTCTCTTGGGATTAATTATGCTTTAAGCACTAACTCTTAACCAGCCTCAACAATATCATCCTCTCATATTACTCAACAATGGGGAATTCTCCATCATTCCATGCTCATCAGCTACAAGTTATTACAAATTTTGATCAATAAAATAGCAAGGTGAAATAACACTAAGAATATAAGTGGAAACATAAATCTTCCATTTCACATTGCAGAAACTGTTAATGTTTTATAAACAAACCACCAATATATCACTAAAATGGCCCTTAATTATTTTAAAATAATTACTCTTTATTCTAGCAAGCCATGCACATGTAGACAATAAAGATTCCTCCATTTTGTATTTAAAGTGGACATTTTTATTCATAGGCAGATTAAGAAATGAAAAATGCTTATTAAATTATTTCATATAATAAAACAATTGTGTGATGAGGTGTATAATTTGGACAAGTTCGGGTCTGTTTATTCCCCTTTGAATATAATATTAATGTTTATTTTAACAGTGCGAGGTATAAATATTTCTCCCTCTTCCCAGATACATGAGATTTAATATTATATTTTCCCTTAATAGGGAAAATAAAATAAAATTTATGTGTATGAGATGTATATATTTCTTTATGCATCTCCATATCCTTACTAAGTACATTTTATAGCATCATAAAATATAATATAAAAAAAAACTAATCCTTGAATAACACATGAGTAAGAAAAAAAAAAGTATTACAATATTATATATATCAATAACAACGATAAACAAACGTTCTTTCCCATTAGGTTTTATCGTAGTCATCCCAGTTTGATCCGATCTTATGAGCAAAATAATAAGACAGATATTATAAGCAACTATTCCTAAGGAAATATATATGTTGACTATCCTGTTTCATAGTAGCGTATTCAGACCATATTTAAAACACTTTTTAAAGGCACAAAAATCTTTTATTAGTTTCCGTACTAATGTAAACATAATGAGGCAATATTTAAAACATTTTCAAAGGCAATACCACTAAAATAAGTTTATCAAGATCTACAAATGCATTCTTTTAAAATCCTAGATTGATTGATGTATTTGATGTCATCCTAGTGAGATAATATTTAACAATTTGAGAGTAAGACAATTAAATAGATTGAAAATTATTTATTGATTTGTTATCCTGCATTTCTATCTGCGTGAAGATATCTATTATGATTTTAAATGATTTGGGTGATTTTAGAGCAGCTGAGAATATTACTTTATATGTTACATAATCAAGAAAAATAAATAAATACTTATTTATTCACTTCTATCAGACAATATGTATTTAATAATGTTAACAGAATAGATTTAATATTAAGCAATCATCAATAAAATATGCTTGGCCTTAATAATTTGTCATTTTCTATTTTAACAACTAAGCCATTTGCGGTGAAATATTAGAGCAGACGAGTTCTTTTCCCAATGAAAACACGAAACAATTCATGCATTTTTCTTTTAAAATTAATTGCTTTATATGTTTTAAATATAACTTTTTAATTTATTTAATATCTCTCTTAAAACTTTCCTTCAAAATAATTTCGAATTATTTTCACTGAGAAGATAATTTGTAAACAAATATTTTTTTCTCTGCTTAATACTTAAGAACGGCGCAAAAATAAAAAAAATACTTTAATCCTTTTTCTCTTTCATCTAAATAATTTTAGTGTTATTATTAGTTCTGACCATTTATTAAAATAAATAAAACAATAATAATTGCTTACGTTTTCTGTTCTTGTTTTTCCTTCCAAATAGTACATGTTTAAGCAAATGTTTATCCAAATAGTGGTCACTCCAGTTTCCTCAGCATGCAAAATCAAAAATTATACGATCGATGAAAAGTAGTGAGAAATGCTAGTTATTAAAATTTCACTCCATTATGTTTAATTTCATATAATCCTGAAATTTTATTCAAACTAATTATCGAGATTATTATTTTTCAGCTTACTCCGTTTATTTTTATTTTTTATATGTGGAGAGTTAAAGTTTTGTTCCGATTTTTCTTCTAAGTAGTCCCCCCAGATTACAAACTTAGTTTAGTTTCAATAATAATTTATTATTTCTAATGTATACAGTGATGTGTAATCATACAATTGGGGTTTACATTGTTGTTCTAACTATCTTGTTATTTCCATTTGGGTTCTGATGAGTCTATGTTACTCAATATGGTGTGAACATTAGATCAAAGATTACAAACTTGTTCTAGTATTTATTATTTGTGTCATGATACCTGATTGGTCCTAATTGATCCAATCACTATAAATGTACATAAATTAATATTTTAATCCCTCTAGTAACAGAAATTTAGACTGTTATTTCAATTTAAATTAAATACAATGTATTTAAAGGTCGTTTATAAATAAAATTTAGAAGAATTATAAACAGTAATTTTGGTTGTTTATTTTTAATTACTGTTTAATAATAATAATAATAATAAAGTGTTTAATATTTTCTTACTTTCAAATGAGTTTAATACTATAAATATTATATTGAAATAGCTGCCATTGTAACTTGTGATAAAATGTTTATGGAATTCATATCCATTCCATCAGACTTTCCAGTGTCTCACAAACAGTCAAGATCATCATCACTTTCAAGATTTTTTTTTTTTTAGAGATCATTTGCTTAGTTGGAAAATTATAATCCACAAGCATTTCACTCTATAACTGATTTCTACACTTTGATTTTCCATAGATTAATAAAATTATTACTAATTAAAATTTAAAATTTTACATACTGGAGCACTGGATAACACTTACTATCATTGAGCCAAAACATATGGTTACAATATATATATGGTGTGTGTGTGTGTGTGTAATAAATAAAGTTTGATATCTATATACAAAATGTATAGTCAAAAGTACTTCTAAAATAATATAATTTATGTAAATTGTACTGTATTTTGATATATATATTGATTTGTATATTACATATATATAGAATATTGATGTTTTCAAGTATTAACAACATTAACTAGTATGAAATTTCTCTATTTAACAGTCAACTTGAGGAAACATTGGTCATTAAATAGCAATGTCACATTTAAATCTCAAACTAGTTCTGGTTCTTTACCTTTATTATTGAGGTGTATTGTATTTGCACCACTCATTCATAAGTCACCATTACTTTCTCTGTGCTATCCAAAATAATAACCTTAAATTCAAATACCCTATGGTTTTTTAATCCTAGCTAAATAAATGTTACATGATGTTTTATTTGGTGTATGAAAAAGCTTTATTGAAGCACAGCAGACTTTGGAATGTAATAATGATTATTATTGTTAAATAAAGATCAGGTACTAATGTCTGGAGGCTAAATTATAAGGATTTAAATAGCTAAAAATTGGAATAACTCATGCATTTTTGCCAAGATCATATATTGCAATAAGATTAAGTTCTTCAAGATAGGTAAATAATATTCTCAAGTTCAATAACAGTCTGGATAAGTACTTTATTTTGTAAAATATACAAATTAAATGGATATAAAAAAAGACCAACTAGTTTGTAATTGATTGATGGATCAGTAAAGAATTCTTAAGACACAACATTTTTTTTTTGAAAAATCTAAAAGAATCTAATTTATAAAAATTAGATTATTCATAATTTATCTTTCATTTTTTGAATAATTTAAACTAGACTCAAGTAAAAGTATGCCTTTTTAAACAAAAAGTAAGGCATAGTTTATTTTTATGAAATCAGGATCTATCTTTTGGGAAGTTAGGCAAAAATATTTTTGGGATCTAATATTATAAAAACATATTATTAATAAATAACATTTGTTTATAAATAAATATTTTTAAATTACTAGACCTGGGCCTGTATAAGATAAGCTCTCTGTGCATTATATGCAGCTCAGGCTATCAGTTTTTCACAAAAAATTAACTAATCACAAGATCCTGCAATATAATTATTTAAAAGGCTTAATTTTAATGTTTCTATTGTTTCACATATCTTGGAATGATGTGAACATCACTGTATACTTTTCTATTTGATCAAAATAAATATATTCTATAAAGTAATCAAATACCTGGTTTAACACTTATTTATACATTTTAAGTTTTTATCTAAAAAATATGTTTATTAAAACATGCCTAATTTTGGCTTATAGTGAAAGTAAGATGTGAGATATTATGTATGGTTGTCAGATTCTGAATTATAAACTATAACAATGCAAAGGAATTTCTTTCATCAGCTGTGCTATCAGTAACACAGATCATATTTTGTAATTCAGACTTTGGTTGTTATAAGTGAGATTTTATATCTTATTTTTATAGTGAGCTGATATGGTACTTAAATGTACTCATTATAAAGCATAACTTTCTAAAACATTAATTACATAATTATACTTGGCTGTTTTCAGTAGTCCTTTATTTTATAAATACTTACTTTGTTACTACTTCATAATTTGTGAATATCTCTAAATGTTTTTTTAATTTAAAAAAAGTAGGCATTATTTGGAGGCTATATCTTTCTAAATTGTCTTTACCATATTTTTGCAAGTAGGCAAAACAAAAAAAAAAGATATTTGTACTTTATTATGGCTGTTTGCTCTTCATTTATTTAATTTTCTTTTACAACTATATCACTTTATATATATATATGTAAGACATATTTTGCAGGTTCATCTGTGTTAATATATTTTCAATAATGATATACCAACATTTCGACCTGATCACACAAGTCATCCACTGGGTGATAAAAGCTAGAAAGATGGTTGTAGAGGTGCTACAATCACTGATTTGAAAAAAACGTTAAAGTTCCACCAATTGAAAAAATGTTAAATTAAGAATGTTTTTTAAAACCTCTCATTTGGCTCAAATACATAGATAACACTTTTGTCATATGGCAACATGGAAAAAATAAATTAGGTGATTTTTTTTTACATTTAAATAATATGCATTCTCATATTAAATTTACAATGGAGATAGAGTCTGATGGAAAATTCCCTTTTCTTGATGTTCTAGTCACCAGCACACCAAATACTTTATCTTTTTCGATTTACAGAAAGAATACACACACGGACAGATATTTACATTTCCATTCTCATCATCACCAACTCAGATAGTTTGTAGCCAAAACTTTTTTAAATAGAACAATTAACCTTTCAGATAAGGCACATCTGAAAGAATAAATAAATCATATTAATAGTGTTTTATTAGAAAATAGTTATAATTATAAATTTATTAAAAAAGCCTTATTTCAAGCCCAAAATGGACAAAATAGGAAACAAAAAGATGATAAATCAGCTATTAGGATTTGTGTTCTATATGTAAAAGGAACTATAGACAGTATTGGACATATATTAAAATGCTATAATATAAATACAGCGTTTTTTACTCATCAAAAGATCAGCAATATAATAACCAAGCCTAAGGATTCAACCCCTCTTGAATCTCATGGTGTTTATGAGATCTCATGTGAAAATTGTAAAGCTTTTTACATAGGTATGAGTAATCATCACATCAGTGTTGGGAGAGATGAGCTTGCTAATGCAGTTAAACAACACTCATCATCATCAGCACTTTCACTCCATACTATAGATTCAGGTCATAAAATTGATTTTTCTAGTACCAGGATTATATCCAGATGTGATAATCTATACCAGTGCAAAATTAGAGAAGCCCTTGAGATACTTAAAAGGCCAGATTGTATCAATAAGCAAGATGATACATGCAAACTTCCTCCTATTTGGAAAGATTTTTTTAAAAAACATTATTAATTTAACATTTTTGCTATTGGTGGAACTTTAACATTTTTTTCAAATCAGTGATTGTAGCGCCTCTACAACTGTCTTTCTACTTTTTATCACCCAGTGGATGACTTGTGTGATCATCGAAACGTCGGTATATCATTATTTAAAATATTTTAACACGGATGAACCCGCAAAATATGTCTTTCATATATGCAACCCATGAAAATCTACGTATCAACATATATATATATGAAATATTATCTAGATACATCCATGTATAATTTATTAAAATATATATAATGTATTATTTATAATATAATATTATATTATTTCACTTATAATATGTCATTTATATCTGTAGTCCGTGAAAATCTTTGATTTAATATTAACTCAATAAACTTTACTTCTTTTTTTAATATTTTGTAATTCTATAAATAGGAGTAATTTATTATAAAGAAAATATTAATAATATTACAAATAAACTACAGCATAGCACTGCTTTCTTCCGGGCAGGTCATTATTTGTAGTGCTATCAATATGACCTGCCCAATTGAAAGCAATGCTAAGCTGTAATTTGTTTGTAATATATATATTTTAAATTCTGAACTTTTAAAATGAAATGAAAATCACTAGATTTTGTTTGCTTATCCTATTTAATTATATTTATAGTTAAAATATTTGAAAATACAATCCTGGTTTACAATCTAAAAATATAGCAAAGATACAGCAAAACTTATACTTTTAATTAATTTTGAAAGTTACATTTAAAAAATATTATTGCTCAAGTTTTAAATTAATAAAATAGATTTATTCTTAATTTTTTTTTTTGTAAGTAAAGTTGTTGAGATGCATATGAGAGATTTATCATCACTGGTACACATATATGTTATCCTAAAATATTAGAACTTAATATTATCTGATTGAAATAAAATTGATGGCAGAATATTATTTACATTTTACTAATAATAGTTTTTTTTAATTACTAATATTATTATTATTTTAGGCACAAGAAAAAAAAATTATAGATATTAAGGATCTTAATCATTTAAGGTAAATTAATGGGTTTTTTAAAAAAAATATTTGAAAATATATTTTATAATATAGAAATGCCTTTTAAACTACAATTTATTTGCTTTTTATGTGTAAAATTGTATTGATTTAAGCCTTTATTGAAATATATTTCAGTTTACAATTAAAATTATGTTAAATTCTACTCGTTCTAATATTTTTATGTGTTTTGAGAACATTTATAATTAAAACATATTTGGTATTTATCCTTAATTTTTATAGTATTGAAGAAGCCAAATTGAAAACAGAGCATATAAAATTACTTAAAATGGTAGAAGAAAAAAAGGCTATGACTCGGGAACTTATTAGATCATTGCAAAAGGATTTTGAAAAACTTTTGGCCACTAATAAGCAATTACCTGAACACATTCAGTTACCAAGAAGTGTAAGGACATTATAAATTTTATCTTTAGAAATTTAATTTTTTGTTTATTTTCATAGATCTAAGAATAATTGTATATTTACCAGTTTGTACTTATTCAATTTAGACTGCCTTTTTTTTTTTTTACTAATTAGTAGTAATACAATGAGAACTAGAGAGAGATTATAGAATTTGAATACCATGATGAGAGGCTGAATAATTTCATTCATTTAGTCATACCGAGGTTTTATTTTCTTTTTACCACTTGATTTATGAGGACCAAATTATTTAGAAAGTGATTAAGTAAACATGTACTAATAATAATTATATATTTCCTTTTAAGTACAAATATATTAAACAAATAAAAGATATATTTTAATAATAAGTTGTCAAGTGTTATGGTGCAGAGATTGTATTTTCTTCTTGTTGTATCTACGATCTGGGGTTTGAATCTCAGTCGAGTGAAATTTTTTTCAATGGACTTAAATTTTTTTCTCTCTCTCAAAGTAGCTAATTAGTCAATCTTGTTAACCATTCAACATTGTTCATTAAATGGGTATCTAGATATTCTTAGCTCAAGAATGAACAAGGGATACAAAACTGCTCATATTTTCATCAACCAGCTATTGTTCAACTTGATCTTCTCCTTTGTTGTTCCTTTATGAGAAGGCTTTTGAAGACAACTCTATCCCTGAAATGGACTATTTATTATAAAGCCTGGTTTATTTTTTTATATCAATACATTGCCAGAATGTCAGACCCTGCTGCTTAAGGTCATTGGAATATGACTCAACTCTGTCACTTCTAAAGTTCTAAATTTTTGGGAATTTCTGGGCAATAAACCATTCAATTTATTATTATTAAGCCTTAAAATTATTTTTATGCTAATTTTGTAAATCCTTTTGATTTGTTTTAGGTATTATATTTCAAAGTTTATTACAATTTTTTATTTAATTGTTATTATGCAATTATCTTTATTTAAATAATATCAACATATTTTTACTACAAAAATTGAAAATATTAACTTAAAATTAGTCATTAAAAAGTTTTGTATTTTGATGAAGTGAAATAAATGGACTTGGAGGTTTCATCTTAATTTTTGTATCAAAAATTAAATTTTTAAAGATAGTTCAATTTTCAAAATAGTTTTTTTAAAATTTATCTGAATCTGAAATTGTATACAAATGTTTAATGACTATTTGTAACAAGAAATCACTACACAGAACATTTTGTTTGGGAAAATAAAAATCTTGAGTTGGTCCTGCTGTTTATTATCCCATATTTGAACCTAAATATGTCACATCTATTATAAATATCAATATTTATTAAAATGATAACAAAAATTAAATCACTGGCAATGATTTCTTGGAGATGTAATATTTTGAGACATCACTAACAAAACATACTGGCTGTTGGTTGATTTTTAAAAGCATATTATTTTAAAACTATTTTCTATGATTCTTGAGAAATTAAATACAAGACAATGATAATATGTCCACTTGAAGAAGTAGATAAGACTGATCACTAATTTATATCTTTTTACCGAGTTTGCAAAAACATAAGCTAAATGAATTATATATAATAAAGGTAAAAAGTTAAATAGGTCTTTAAATAGTCTACTGTGGAGCTAAGACTTCTCCAGAAGCATCACCAGGCTTGCCAATTGCCAGTTGATGAGAAGTTGAATGCTTTACCACCCTTGTGTTACCTTGTAGCTAAGAATATTAGATGCTAATTTACCAATCAGTACTGAATGATTAGTTGTATTAACTATTTGAAAGAAAAATTCTAATCCCAATTGGAACATGGAAAATTGTCAATATTTATTATTTTAGGAATATTTAATATGAAGTCTTTTTAGCAGTAAAATAACTTAAAGAATGAAGCTTGAAATTGTTAATTCATTTTTTAAAGTAACAACATATACAAACAATATTAATTTATGGATATTCAAAACATTTTTATACCACCTAGCTTATATAATATTAGAAATATCATAACACAATTCTTATAAAACTTGTTTAATACATTGCATCCTATACATATTACAAAAATGTATTCACAAAATGAGAAATAAAGGGATATTTTTCATTCTTTACCAAAAAATAAATCATATGATATAAAATAACTTTATATAGCAGCAATAATTGTATATCTGTATTAACAATAATAATGCATAAAAGCTTTTTACAGCAAATATTGATTTTTGACCTTTTCATTGTGTTGGAACTATTTTACAATTTCAATCATATTGCATACATAGCGACGTCTATCACTTTTATATAAAATTAATTAGAACCTTTGATAATAATAATAGAATATGTATGAGGAAGTGGGAAAAAAAATCCTGTATAAATATATACTATATAATTTTTTATTCATTTATTATTAGTCAATTATTAGTTAAATTAATTGATGTTTTATATATATATTCATACAATCATATTTGTTGTAATTAATGTAATTGGTTTCATATATCTT
Source organism: Epiperipatus broadwayi (assembly GCA_028023455.1). Classification (NCBI taxonomy): domain Eukaryota; kingdom Metazoa; phylum Onychophora; class Udeonychophora; order Euonychophora; family Peripatidae; genus Epiperipatus; species Epiperipatus broadwayi. The sequence goes on along the minus strand of JAQFVV010000738.1, from coordinate 49,486 downwards.
CCTTCTATTAAATTCTTTAATATAGTTTATAGGTTTTATATTTTTTTGCACAATCTATTTTTAGGTCCATATAATTAATGAATATATAAGGCAGATATACTATCTCTTGTATTAATTACATTATTATGTTCTTTTGCTCTTTCATCTAATTGTTTCTCTTTATATACAATTCTATTTTTATATTTTATATCATCTCTTATTTTATAACTACCTATTAATTTGTCAAGATTTTTACTATTTGGCCATCCTATGTTAATATGTTTATCTATATAATTTTTATTTTTAGTAATGTGTGATAAATTTTAAGGAAATATGAAAGTTTTCTCCATTTTTTTATTATTCTTAGAGCTGCTATTATTATTTATAATAAAATTATTATTAATATTTAAATTATTTATAATTAAAAAATCAGTTTTCAATACTCTTAGAGTTATATCCATAATTTGTATATTTTATATTATATCTTATGATTTATTTAATTTATGAAAAAGCAGCATAATGGATTAAACTTCTTTCCATTTTTGATGATTTATCAGAAAAGTGAGTTTCTTTCAAAGTTGGACAATAATTTAATTTAATAGTACAAAAAATAATAATAATAAAAAACTATTAAAATTTATTCTTCTTTCATTTGCTTATCAATTTTTTATTTTAAATATTTCAATTTTAGAATTGTTTTTCCACTTATCCATAGGCATTACATTCTTCTTCACAGTCTCTTTCAAAATACATTTAGCATTAGTATTTCATTCTATTTGTTTTTAAACCATTTCTTCCAAAACATATGATATGATCCCTATTTAAAAATAAAAACACAAAACATAAATCCAATTCTTTCATTTTTCATAACTGTTTTTATCATTGCATCTTTATTGTCTGATTTAGTATTTTTAATGTTATCTTTATGATTTTATAGTATTTTGCATACCTAATTACAGCTCTTATCTAAATTGTTTAGAATATACATATATTTTCAATAGGAATTTTTGATGGATCCGATAATTTCAGACAGTTTATATCATAAAATTGAAGAAGGCATTGAAGTTGTTAGAAAACAAATGGCTTGGGATTTAGAAAAACATAAAATTGCTACACAGAAAATAAAAGCTAAGTAAGTCATATATTATTATAAATGTAATTTATTTAATTTTAAATAAAACAGCCAGTGATTGATTAATCCTACATCAACACAAATCAATGTTTTCTAAATTTGACATTTTAAATTACTTTGTCTTTTCTTAAAAAATAAATTCAATTTTAGAAATTCTATTTTTTTATAAGTGAGTTTCTGTTTTTAATTGGTAGTATATCTATACTGGTTTAGGAGAACATCTATAAAAAAGGTGAATCACAATAATTTTTTTTTTCCTTTCAATATATTTTAGATATATCATCCAAATGATATTTTTTGGGATAATGTTTTATTAAAAATCAAACAAACAGAAAATATTGTTGTGTGACAAATACAAGTGAGAAAAATTCTTAAAAAAATAGATCCCCTAATATGACCATAACATAAAGCATCTCATTATTTAGATTCAAACATTTTGATTACTTTATACTTAACAAAAATAATGTTCCAATCACCATTTTCTTTAAAAAACTTTCATTTATTTTTTATTGAATCAAAAAATCAAATATAACAAGAAATTTAAAGTGTTAATGAAATTATTGATAAACATAGCCAGATAATAGCTTGGGGATTAGGATATGCTTAGTTTCCATTGATTATTTAGATTTGAATAGCATGGAGAAGAATAAATAAAGTTAATTATTGCTTCCAAGGTATATGATTGTAATATCTGACTATATTAACAATTTTTGGGTGATGGATGTTGTGTGTGTGACTTGCAACTAGAACCCATGATCTGATTTATTCATTCAAATATTTAAAAGAATGAACACTTTTATTTTGATTTCTACCAGACATTTTCAATATTTGGAATCTGTTTGAGATTAAGGGAAAATAATTCTTTTGGTTTTTTACTTTAATTTTTCTACATTCTTCACTATTTCATCTATATGATTGAAAAATGTCATGCTCTATTAAATCAGAGGTATATGGGTATACACTATTTCAAAGTTTCATATATATATATATTGTAATGTTCTCACATTTTTGCTAGTTTCTGGTAGGCCCCTTTTTTTATACACCGTAAAGTGAAAGTTAATCAAGCTATGGATAAGAAAATATCTTGTTTGTATTTCTAAAAACATAGCTATATTTCCTGATTAACTGGCCTACTATTTTGTGACTGGAATTGCTGACAAAGTTAGTTTTAATTTATAAGAGGGCGCCATAGTCAATGGACTTCTAACTTCCTCGAATCCCATAATTTTGACGCAAGTAGCTAAAAGATCGGGTTTATTATTACTCATAACTTTATTTTTTTTTTTTAGAGAATATTATTCCCGGAACTTAGTCAATAACTATTAAATAGAATGGCAAAGGTAATTTCATTAAGTAAATATTAATTAACTAACATTCACAACATCTAATATTCAAATTAAGAAAGTACACAACATCTAATATTCAAATTAAGAAAGTACAAAAAGAGTGCTAAATCAATACTAAATATTTTATTAAAATCTATTAAAAATATTTATACGAGAATTAGTAAAGAAAAAATTGGAAAAAAAAGAACATACACGAATCCAAATACTATTAATCAGATGAAAAGTTCTTGTTATATTTAAATTCTTCTAGCTAGTTTCTTGAAATTTTGAAAATCAGTCTCAATTGGTATTATCTTTCCTGGTTAATGTTAAGTCACAAATTGGGAGTAAATAATCTGAACTTACTGGTAAGTTTGTATCAGTTCTTATAACATACATGTCTTCCTTTGGGATCCCATGTTCCTTGACATTTAATTGATCTCTCCTGTAGCATCTGGTCCATTCCATAGCTGAAGCAAGAACCTCGGTTGTGATGACCTTCACTGCAAAAGATGGTGACGGGTCACAAGACTTGGTTTCCATTCTTGCATGACGACTTCGTTCAGCAAGTGAGTAGTATTCCTGTGCAGATGCATTTCACTGTATCAGGTCACTCTCACGGAAACCTCCATTCTAAGAACACATAACCAGAAAATAAATGAAAGACCCAGATTAAAGTTCTCCTCTTCTTTTTATACCTTGATCCAGTTTTGCAACTTCTGCGCATGTTATTATTATCATGACACTTAGGTTTATAATCTTATACATTAATTTTTAACTTTCTGTTACAAAGCTCTTTTTTTAGCATATTCTTTCCACTATCTTTAATTAGAATTAGAAAGATTTTACTAATTGTAATCTTTTACTTTGGAATTCCTTTTGTTTAACTGGACTAGTAATCAATATGTTTTTTTTTTTATTCTTTATAATTTTTAACTTCAATTAAATTGCAGATAAATAATTTGAAACAACAAAAATCAACTTTCATTGTATGTTTAAAAAAAAAATTACACAAACTAAAAAAAATTTTTTAAATCCATCAATTTAAAAGATATTTATATTTACTTTTTTTTTTAGCTTTTAAATATTTTAAATGCCGATATCTTTGGACCATTTACTTGTAGATGGTACAATATATATATATACCCCAAACATCACATGATCACCATTACCTATGCTTATACAAGCTCTTAAAATGAGCAGAACTCTCCATGCAGTAGTGCCATTTAGTGTAAGCCAGAGTAATCAATGGAGATAATGATTTTATGCACAAATCCTTTTGCATCCATAGATTACCCTGGCTTGCACCCAGTAACACTACTGTATGGAGAGTTTTGACTATATTTTTTTTAGTTGTAATCCAAAATTTGCTGCTATTAAATGAATCCACAATAACATTTTTTACGGGAGTAAAATGTTATAGAAATGAGTTCAGATTTGATTAAAAATGTTAATAGTAATATTTATAACAATTAGTTTTGAACTCAGACTTTCTCTCAACTATCTATGCTATCTCATACTGCTGACACACTTGATCACACATATGTCGAAAAGATTAATAATCACCAATATACGTATTTCATGCTAAACCAGTACTCATCAATTGGTCCAGATTATCATCACATATATATACAATCAATGCTCAGCTTATATTAAGATAGCCAATCTTCATACTTTAATGGACAGACTTCAATCCACTCCACTCCACAACTTTTCAGCTGTCCATTTTATTGAAAATCTGATGATGGAATACTCAAAGCCCACCTTGGTGCCAATTTTCTCATCCTACCCATGTTGATCATAAGTCACTCTGACCCCTCATTTACAGGATATAATACATTTACATATATGTAGAAGAATGGGCAGACCTTACAGCACTATATTTTAATATATGAATTTTTTCTAGAGAACAGACTTTTTCATGCCTGCACTCCAATATGTAATATATATGGGGTTTGAACTTAGACTTTCACATGACCCTCAACTATCCATGCTATCTCATACTGCTGACACACTTGATCACAAAGTGGAAAAAAGATAAATAATCACCAATATACATATTTTGTGCTAAACCAGATTATCATCTCCACACATATATACAAAAAATGCTCAGCTTATTTTAAGATAGCCAATCTTCATACTTTAATGAACAGGGTTCAATCCACTCCACCCCACAACTCTTTTGAATGTTCCATCATCAGATTTTTAATGAAATGGATGGCTGAAGAGTTATGGGGTGGAATGGATTGAAGCCTGGCCATTAAAGTATGAAGATTGGCTATCTTAATATAAGCTGAGCATTGATTGTATATATGTGTGGAGATGATAATCTGGACCAACTGATGAGTGCTGGGTTAGCATGAAATACATATATTGGTGATTATTTATCTTTTTGACATGTGTGATCAAGTGTGTCAGTAGTATGGGGTAGCATGGATAGTTGAGGGTTTTGTGAAAGTCTGAGTTCAAAACCCCTATATATTACATATTGGAGTGCAGGTATGAAAAAGCCTGTACTGTAGAAAAAATTCATATATTAACAATTAGTTTTGTAACTTTTTAGATGTGATATGTTATAATATTTACATTTTTTTGAAGCAATTGACTAGGGTTGGTTAATAAAAGTTTTTAGATATTATAATATCTACTGTGCTTAAATATTTTAATTTTTACCCCACCTTTTATTTACATGAATAAAAAAATCTTTTAAACTTTATAGGAACAATGTATGCACAATGAAGGATATATATTTATATAAAACCCATAATCCAAATAGTGGACAGTTGTAGCTGTCTGTACTTTCCATTTCACCACAAATACTTTAAGATAAATGATTATTATTCCAAATCATCACTCTTCATTTGGCCCAGGTAAAAATACCACATGTTTTTCTTATCCTTGTTTAGCATTTATCAATATCAAATTGTTTCATTTTAATCGAAAATATATCAAACTTCCTTTGATCACAACTATGATACCATCTGCCCCAGGTAAGTATTTTAAAGATTATTATTAGTCATTTATTGGGCTAAAAATTACTATATTATTTTTAGCCCAGATACCTATAACTTTTTATTTCATTTCATATGTTATAATTAGATAATAAAGGCAATTGCATTTTTTGCCAAATCTGCACTGTTCAGGTGTGCTAACTCACACCCTTTCATATGTCTTTATTAGCCTTGCTCAATATTTATCAGTATCATTATTATTGATAATTTTAATATATATCCAATTGTTTGTCCATCACAACTACTAATACAAGTCTTAAAACAATCAACAAAAAATCACATAATCTAGATGCAGTGCTCTCACATCCAAAGCTCCTAACTGATGAAAGTCACAAGCTAGAAACAAGTCTGGGGATATTGGATGAGTTGGCACTGAATGAGGATTTTATGCACAAACCTTCCTGCCTCCATTAATCACTAAGGCTTGCACTGAGTAACACTACTGTATGGAGAATTTACAACTGCTAATAATAGATTCAAAATAATCCATAGTCAGTTATAGCAATATTTTTACTAACACATCACTCCAGTACTTTTTGTAAGGTGGTTTAAAAAAATTGGAAATGGAACAAAATGTCTATGAAGTTAATAAAAATGATCAGACTGTAGACATTCATTTCTTTCCGATTCATTAATAAAAAATATGGTCTCAGAATTTTTTTTATTTAGCAGCTATTGAAGAATTTTGTGAAATATGGCTTCATATCCACACCTAAAAGAATAAAATAATAATTGTTTAATTATGTTCTCTGTCATCTATTAATAAACTTCTGATAAAAGATCAATTAATAATGGATAAAACAATAACTTTATTTCCTTGCTCTGTATTTTTTAATGTGATTCGACTTACTAGATAGTAAATACATTTTCATACCAATAAATTTTAGACTACTCTATACAAAAAAATTAAGATAATCAAGAAAACGTCATTTCAATGAGTTGTGAAATCATCCTTGCAAAGAAATGTTGTAAATCTGATTTTAAATATAGTAACATCTAGTTTATTTCATCAGTAATCTTTATATATAGTTCAAAAAATAATTAAAATGACATACAATAATTGATTTGGATAGCAAATAATTGTCTCTTTACTAATTGTTATTCTATGGAATTTTTAATCTGAATTCATAACTTTATTATTCATTGCTAAAAAAAGTCAAATGGTTTATGTTCAGGAGTTCATAATAAGGTCAAACACTGGAAAGTTGGATTATAGTCCTTGGATTTTGAGTTTGCCATTCTACTACTAAACCAAATCTCAAAATTATTAATATGTTATGTTAAATATGAATTAAGAAAGTATTCATGTGTAAATTTTTTACTATAATCTATTTATAATAAATGCACTAAACAATATATAAAATACTTTAAATCAATGAAAAAAATTACTGATTTTATATATATATGTATGCAATATTTAGATTAGAATCTTTTAATTATTTTGAGAAATTATCAATTATGTTTATCTATCTGTCTGTCTATCTATTTATTTCTTTATCTTTCTAACTACTTATCTTTCTACCTATTTGTCTATCTACCTATCTACATGCCTGCCTGCATCTTTCCCTGCCTCCCCCTTCTTACTTACTTCTCTTCCATTTCTACCTAGCACATACTTACCTATCTACCTACCTACCTTTCTCCCTACCTATCTCTCTCTTTATTTACCTATCTTTCCCTACTTTCCTACCTACTTATCCACCTATCAACTATCTCATCTGTATATTTATCTATCTCCCTACCTACCTCTCTCCCTCCTCTCTTTCTCTACCAATCAAAACATTTACTGATTTTATATATATGTATGTAATATTTAGATTAGAATCTTTTAATTATTTTGAGAAATTATCAATTATGTCTATCTATCTATCTATCTATCTATCTATCTATCTATCTATCTATCTATCTATCTATCTATCTATCTATCTATCTATCTATCTATCTATCTATCTATCTATCTATCTATCTATCTATCTATCTATCTATCTATCTGTCTGTCTGTCTGTCTGTCTGTCTGTCTGTCCATCCGTCCGTCCATCAGTCTATCTGTCTGTCTGTCTAACTACTTATCTTTCTACATATTTGTTTATCCACCTATCTACATGCCTGTCTGAATCTCTCCCTGCATTCCTTCTCTGCCTGCTTCCATTTCTACTTCTATTTCTACCTATCTCCTACCTACTTACCTATCTATCTACCTACCTTTTTCCCTACCTCTCTCTCTACTTACCTATCTTTCCCTATTTATCTGTTTCTACTTCTATTTCTATCTATCTCCTATCTACTTATCTATCTACCTACCTACCTTTTTCCCTACCTCTCTTTCTACTTACCTATCTTTCCCTATTTACTTACCTAATTATCTACCTATCAACTATCTATATATTTGTATATTTACCTATCTCTCTACCTACCTCTCTCCCTCCTACTTATATATCTTCTCTGTTTCTCTACCTATATATCTTCTTACCCATCTACCTACTACCTTACTTATCTATATTACCTATTTATCTACCTCTATGAGTAAGGAATGTTAGAGAGAGATTTGGAAAAAATCTACTTACTTATCTACCTATTTCCTTACCTACCAAAAAAATCATAATTTTTTTCATATTTATGTTATGTGTGATTAGTAGACTATGAGTTGTTACCAGAGATTCCTATTCTGGATTAACTGAGCAAACACAATAGTAGCTATTATCTTGATTTCTAAACTGCCTTTGATATAAAACATAAAACACACATGGTTCTATAATTATTTACTAATATTATTTATTGATAAATTGTTTAATAAAAGATGTTTTAAAAAAATTATATTTCAGGTATGTTGACTCTGTTCAAAGTCCATTTTTTATTGTTAAAGCAATTAATAAACCTTACCAGGTGGCTTCATTTCGACTGCCACATTATGTAGATCTTTTTGCAGATACTGAACAAGAAATCCAAACAAGAGATTTTTCTCATCAACCTCGCATATCTATGGATGCTGGTAAAGATTATCATTTGATTTTTATTTTTACATGAGAATTTGTCAAAAAAAACAAACAAAAAAACAATGTAAAGATAATGTCAGAAATACTATATGATGGTTTGTCCAATGGTGGTCATGAGAGTTAAAAATTTTTGCATCTGTTATTAACCAAAGAAAGATTAAAACAAAAATTTACATTTGATCACTTGAATGGAATTGTCATGTTTAATCTACCATTTTGACATCTGACAATCACATAATTTACTAGAGCATACAATTATTTTATTGTATTCTGAAAGGATGATGGAAATAAAGATTTATCATGGAAACAATTAAAAAAACAACAAAGAATTGGTTTAGCTAGTTAGTATTTTAGTGATATAGGATTTGATTTTGGATAAAGGATATAAACTGCATAATGAATGGAAAATAGTTAATACTAAAACATTTAATGAGATATGATGATAACAATAAATCTATATTCAGATTTATTTTTAGAAAATCACATAAGCAGAAAATATAAAGTTTAAATGGTCAATGAATCTATTAATGATCAAAGTATCAGTTCTGAAAATATTTTCTATTTAAAAACTTTACTTATATATAAATAATAATAAACCATGATATAAATTAATTTTTAAGACATTAAATAACAAGTTAATTGTAGCAAAGTGGTTTCAATATCATAATCCTTATCATCTGCAAGCAATATTAAAATGAATACATTAATTCCCATAATGGATTATTTCACATTACCCTGCATGCTTGACAAATTTTCATGTTATTTAAACAAATTATTTTCTATATTAATAAAAATACCTTCTTTTTTTTCATTATTATTTTTCTTTTCATGTAGTATTTTTTATTATATCCAAATTGAACACAATATCTCTATTATATTTCAGTTCATAGTCATTAAACATAGAAAACATTTGCACACTATTTTTCTGAAGGTTTGTAATGATGGTATATTATAAGATGTGATATGTTGGACTATTTCCATCATTTATGAGTGAATGTTGAATGTATAGAAAATTTTAAACTTTATTTAAACTTTCCAAATACAAACAACTTGTTAGTAATAACACACAAATAGACAATACAGGTTAGTAATTGCACAATGTTTCGAGTAGTATACACAATGTTTTGAGTAGTATTATTCTCCACTCTTCTTCAGGTGTTGCTGGCCTATATACACAGTGATAATATTCATTTAGAAGTTGAGCTCTTTTTAGAAATTTCCGAAACAATCGAACTGGTCACAGAACAAAATTTAAAATCAGCACTATTTCTTGCATTGTTTATTTTTTCCTTTCCATTCTTCTGCCAACTTATTATTAGTTTTCTAATTTGTATAAACTAAAACTTCTATTAATTTGAAAGTTTTCTGGTTGCTTTTTGCAGTTATAGAGACCGTTTTTTTGTGCATATTAATTATTTATTTATTTTCTCAAATATTCAGCAATATTAATTTTCACATCTCTGTACACACACATTTGTTCACACTTTTAATAAAATATACATGCACTGATATAGCTGCCTGAATACATGTATTTTAACATAAGCTATAACAAAGAGATGATAGAATGAATGAATTTTTGGAACCAGTTTCTTCATTATATCAGACATCACTATATTATTTTTTTAAAAGAAAAAAAAACTATAGTAAAATAACTTTTGACCTATCCTGTTATTGAGTGATATGAAGACAAAATAAATATATTGCTTACACTTAAAACATATTTTTTTACAGTGCTTGCTGATTATAAATTTAAAAATAAATGTACATTCTTGGCATAAATAATATAGAATATGATAGTAATAATAACAAGTCAGATGTCACATGACTTATATATAGCTTGCACTTACAAATATGTAAAATTAAGAGCGTGCTATGGTGAAGAAGAAACATTTGAAGTTGAGGGAAGATTGCTATTTATGTAGAAGATTTTGACAGTGGTCTCCTGGTGGAGTTAAGAAAGAAATTCATCTACAGTTCTATCTCTTTGTTCTTAATAATTTCTTTTGTAACAATCAATATTATTTACAAGGTTTCATTGTCTTCCAACATTAGAGCTTATGCTTCTTCATGTAGCGCATTTCTAATGTGTCATTTAAACCAAAAATGCTATTTTTTGTCCTTTTTTCTTTTTTATCTGTATAATTAAAAGTAATTATTTCTTTCTAATTCTGCTTTGGAATGATTTAAATTATGGATTATTGAAGCCGCATAATCTTTGTTTTAAACATACGAACACATAATCATATTATTTAATTTAAAGATTATACACATAAAGTCATCAGCAAAAATAATCAATATAAAAATAGAAAAATATGACAGTAATAAATTAAAGGAGATAATATATTCTCATATTTGCATATTCAAATATAGGTAAATGAGATATTGTGAATGTGATGAAATATGAGCAGTTCTCCACTATAATGTCACCCATAGTAAATTTTATTAATTAATGATTATCAGATGGTAGTATTTACAAGGATTTAAATACACAACTATTTGGTATTCACAGATTACTCAATCTTACAGTAGATGGCATTAGAGTAGAGAGTTGCTCTTGTTTTATTATATATTGTGTAAGATAAAGAGTTAAGTGATTTGTTGTTATGTGAATGTTTTTTCTCACTTGTTCTTTCTTTTATAAAAAATATAATACATATGTTTAGCTGTTCTAAGAGACTACTTCACACAAATACAAATCACCACTACATAGTTAATATTTAGATAATTTAATGAACGACAATTAATAGCATGTCAACTATTTACATATATACAGTTATTTAATATAATAAAGCCTGAAGGCATACATAAATGGTAATGTAGATCAATGCGATCTGTAAGAGTCCTAGCTGACTGTTCCCACATTCAGAGGCTAGCTCTCTGCACTTGAAGTCCCTTTGCCGAGGGAGATGTTCTGCTCCAACTTAAGTTTTCTTGATCCAATTTGTACTGAGGCATGTAATTGTTTCCATCCCTGAAATTGGTTGGCTCGTACTCCAGTCCATCCACTCAGATGATTCTTCATTCCACTGCTCCATATAATAATTTAAATCATTATCTCTCTCACCTTAATTATTGAGTTCTTTTTTATTTTATTGTTTATCTTATAAAGGAAATTTAAACTTATAATTCCTTTAATTATTTTATGTCGTTAACTATGTATTCTACTTTTATTAATTAGACTGTTATTACTTTTAGAAAATAATATTTTTCTAATAAAAGTTATAAATCTTTTACTTACTATTTAAACGGAATCAGTCTTTTGATTTTCTTTAATTTGTTAAACTTATTAGATGTTCCCATTAAGTTCATACCTTTATATGTATGTGTATTTAAATATACATATTATTACTTCCCCCAAGTTTTTCAAGATCACGTTTTAATCTCTGAACTCAGTACATAATCATTAAGTTATGTAGGTATTTTTCTTTTTCTTTTAGCATGCTATTGTGGATTATGTTCTGCCTCACTTTGTGTGTTCTCTCTTAGTAACTGGTCGCAAGTGTCCGTTCTGTTCATTAAATTGGGTATTATCTCCTTGCTCTCATCTTTTCATAGCTGTTTTACATGCTTGTGAAGTATTTCCCCATTTTTCATTTGAACTGTAATTGATAGATGATGAATAACTTCCATCTGCATCCAAAACTCATTCAGATTATTTTTTACCCATACTGTTTCCTGGGGTTTAAATTTATAGTTACCGGCTTGATGTTTATTTTGATCCACAATTGGCACAATGTTTAATAATTTTGTGTGCAACTTTCTACCTAAATACATTTCAGCCAGTGATTTCCCAATTTGGCACTAGGGGTCACATGTTGATGAAGGAGGGGGATGAGCACTGCTTCATATATTTTATTTCTCCCCAATTTGTTAATGGAAGACTTTAGGGTTTGTACGGCTTTCTTGAGTAGTCTGTTGGATTGAGAGTGTTAAGGGGGGGGGACTACAGTGGTCAATGTGTTACCATTGCCATGGCCTTTCAGCTTTAGGCCATGGTTCAAACTTAGCCAGAGGCACTTTAATATGTTTGACAGTTTTTGCATTTCTTAATATATTTTTCAATGTCATTATTAATACTGGGCCACCAGACATAACTATGAGCTAATGCTATTGCCCTAACAATGCCTGGATGGCCCTCGTGCAACAACTTAAGAATTTGGTTTCTACCCTTTAGCAGGATTAGCACCCGATCTCCCTCAGAATACAACATTTGCATACAAACAACTGCTCATGGATGTTCCATAATTCTTTATGAAGAAAACTAGATAATTGATTCAGCCATCCTTCTCTGATCTGTTTTACCATGCATTGGTAGCCATTGTTTTTGGATGTCCATGCAGCCACTATTGTGCTGTTGAGGGTTTGACTCTTCAGGGCATTGATATAATTAAATTTCTCTTTGTGATATGGTTGTCTGATCAGGCATATATGATAGATCACACATTTGCCGTATTTGTTTTTCCTTTTTATATACTAATGTATAATCAGAATCTGCCAAAATGTTTAGCCAACGCAAAATGTGAGGACTCATGTTCTTGAATTTGTTTAATTCCTGATATTCCCAGTAGAAGTTTATGATCAGTTACTATCATAAATATGCAGCCGTATAGGCATTGATGGAACTTTTTGATGCCAAACAAAATTGCAAGGAACCATTATCAATCCACTGCAGGATGAAGGTCTCTCCAAGTTTAATCCATCTTCTCCGATCTTGAGCTTCTCTTCTCCACAACACCCCTACACATTTTCTTATTTCATCCATCCATCTCACATGTGGTCTCTTTCTGGGTCTTTTACAATCTCTTGGAATCCAGTTTAAAATTTCAATTGTCCATCTATTATCATCTCTTCTAGCAATATGTCCAGCCCAACTCCATTTCAATCTTTTAATTTTTTCAATAAGGTCAGTAACACCTGTTTGTTGTCTTACCCATACATTGCATTTTCGATCTCTTTTTGTTACTCCCAACATACATCTCTCCATACTCCTTTGAGTGGTCTGAAGTCTCTGTATTGCTCTTCTATTAAGTGTCCAGATCTCAGATCCATAAGTAAGAACTGGTAAAACACATTTGTTAAAAACCATCCTTTTCAAACACATAAGCATATTTCCTTTTAGTATCAAGTTATTTCTACCAAAAGCACTCCAACCAAGTTTAATTCTATGATTAATTTCCTCCATTATGTTTCCATAATCTGACCAAGGTATTTGTAACTGTTAACTTGTTTCCATCTGTATTAATAATCTGACCAAGGTATTTGTAACTGTTAACTTCTTCTAATTCTTCATAATCAATCTTTATTTTCATATTTTGAGCAAATCGATTAAACATTACTTTAGTCTTTTTAACATTTATCTTTAGTCCTACTTTTCTACTTTCATCTGCTAACTCCTGCAACATTTCCTGCAGCTCTGAAGCATTATTTGCAAAAACAACTACATCATCTGCGTAATTTAAATGACTTAAATACTCTCCATTTACTTTCACTCCTTTAGTTTCCCATTTTAATCCACAAAATACTTCTTGCAGCACTGCTGTAAAGAGTTTTGGAGATATGGAGTCACCTTGTCTTAAACCTTTTTCAATGTTGATTTTTCCAGTATCATTATGTAATCTAATTGTTGCTGTTGCATTTTTATAAATATTCTTTAAAATATGACAATATCCTGGATCTATACCTTGATGATCCAATGCTTTAATCACTGAAGAAATGTGTATAGAATCAAATGCCTTTTCATAATCTACAAATCCAAAACATAATGACAACTGATATTCGTTTGTCCTTTCTATGACTTCTCTCAATACCTGGATATGATCTATTGTACTAAAACCACTTTTAAATCCAGCTTGTTCTCTTGGTTGGTGGAAATCCAAAGTTCTCTGTAGACGAGTTGTAATTATCTTGGTAAAAATTTTATATAAAACTGATAAAAGGCTGATAGGTCTGTAATTTCTAATATCTTCTTTATCACCTTTTTTAAATATTAATATTATTACTGCATTCTTCCAATCTTCCGGTACATCTTTATCATTTAGACATTTGGTATATAACTTTGCTAAAATTGTTTCTATTTCTTCACCTGCTTCTTTTAATATATCAATTATAATTCCATCATTTCCTGGAGCCTTTCCTTTCTTCATACACTTAATTGCATGTCTCACTTCTTCATTTAAAATTCTGGGCAATTCGGAAGATTTAATAGATCTAGGAGGTACTTGTTCTTTATTACTATATAATTCTTGATAAAAATCTTCTACCAATTTCATGATGTCATCTCTCTTTTTAGTAATAATTCCATCTTTTTTTCTTATTGCAGATATAAATTTCCTACCAATACCAAAATGTTGTTTAACATTTATGAGACTTTTATTTTCTTCTACAGCTTTCCTTGCTATTTCACAGTTATACTTTCTTATATCATTTTCAACTCTTTTCCGTACCATTTTACAAAATTCGAGATATTCAATTCTTTTTAATACATCATTTTTGTATATCTTCATATTCCTTCTTTTCTTCATAAATTCTCTAGTCTCAGTAGAAATTTTATTAGTCAATTGCTGCTTTTTTCTACCAGCTATGTTTGTTGCAGTTTTTAAAAGTGTATCAGTTATTTTCATATTAATTTCATTCAAATACGGTGTTTGTTTTTTTTTTTGGCGGCGGGTTTTGATTTTTTTTTGCTTCTTTTAATAATAACAAATAAAATGTCCAAAACAAAAAAACAAAGTCAATCGCGGTATTGTTTTTTTAACACAAAAAATATGTATGTTAACCGGTTTTGTTATATTCTGTAGGATTTATTTATTTATCTTTTTTAAGAGTCGTACAAGTTTGTTAAAGATTTTTTGTTTTCATAACAAATAAAACGTCCGGTATTTTTATTCTTTTTTAACAACAAAAATTAGCTCGGGTTCATTTTTAAAATCTACTTAACGTGCTGTTTATTGATTTAAAACAACAACAACAAAAAACCTCTTTTTGATGCTAAATAGTTGTTTCTTGATTCTCTGTAACCACATTGATATCTAGTCTATGATTAGTTTTAAAAGAATTTTATTTAGGGAGAATATAGTTAATAAAAATGTTTAAAGTACATTTGCTATAATATAAAACAATGATATTTTATGATAATTACTGCATATTTTTCTCTTATTATTTTTAATTGGAACAATAGAAGCATTTTAAACATCAGATGGCATAACTTTCTAGGGTTCATGCATTTTTCCAAAATTTCAATAATTTTACGTTTTTATTATATCTCATTAAAACTTGCATTACTTTACTTGTTTTAATTTCATTAAGCTGAATATTTTTGTCCAAATCTAAATAAATATGTAGGCATGACATATCAATATTGTAATATCAATTCTTGAGTCATCATTGAAAATATGAATAAAATATTCACTGCACCTGATCAGAACTTCATTATAAAGTTATATATTAGTCAGGACCACATCATTAATGGATCAAAAAGATCTAAAGTGATCAGTTTTGTTATATTAATCATTTTTACATTTTATTAGTTGATTGAATTTCTGCCTTTAAAGTTCTATATTACTTATGAAGCCTCATTATTATTCTAAGTGAAGAACATATATTACCTTTTAAAATAGGATTTTCTTTTTTAGTGAATAGACTTAATATTAGTTACACTATTTTCCTTAAAATAATTTTCATGTGTCAATAGCATAATTTTGAAAATTGGCAATGTTGGTGGGCGAATAACTAGTGGAATTTAGCATGATTAGTAAATGATTTTAAAGAAATAACATCCATTTTCACTAATGTATTTGTAATAGAATTTTTAAATGAAATGATCCTTCTAATGTGGAATCTACAATCATTATTAAATCCACGCTTGCTTATGCAATATGAACTTTTTAATTCTGATTCTTAACTATATTAGAATCTACTGTTTTGAACATGGTTACAATTATTCACGTTTTGTATAGTGATTTTTCTACCTAAAGAAAGTATTGTTGATAGTTAATCCATGTTATTTTACTACACCAATACTTTTATTTCCAATAATATTGAATAAAATTTACTGTTCCTACTAATATGAGTCTGAAAGTCACCAATAAGGAAACAATTTTTAAATAGTATTGATATAATTATTTAAAAAAGGATAAAAAACTTTCTCAAAATTCCCTGAATATAATGCTGGAGCATAAGCATAGATAAAATGCATAGATATATCTTTGTGAAAACCAAATTTTAATAGCATAACTTTTCATGGATATTTCTAGGAATTGCGAAAGTAGAAAATATCAAATTAGACTTCACTTAATGCAGTCTTTTGCAACTTAATGATCCATCTTTTTTAAAAAAACAACAACTTGTAATCATCTATCTATTCAATTATTTTTTTTGCTTCTGGAAGTATCTCTAAGAGCATCTATATCAATAATAAATATTGACAGCTATTTAAGTGTAAGTTTTTTTTTCCATTTATATTTTGAAAAGTTCACACTAAATAAAATTTGTACATTTCATGCACCTGTATTTAGAAGAAAAAAAGTAAAATTATAGTAGTTACCTTTATTACTAATACTACCTCTTGTTTTAACATAATTTATCATATTGTTTTTATATTGTTTCTATTTTTTGATGAATGATCTGTCAGTCATTTTCTAATTATATTGTATGAATCATGGTTTTTAAAGCACTTTATAAAATATTTTTAATTTTCTATAAGTAGCGGAATGTTTAGATAGAAATGCCAAAATATAGAATCATTTCAGAGTCATAACTTTCATCCCAAATCTGGTTTTAAAGTGATTCATTAATAATTGTACTGCCTTTTGCAAAGATGTGGCTAAGAACTTCCAATTCACTAAACATGTTCTCTACTATTACTTTCTCATCACTATGGATTTGTGGACAAAAATAGTAATCATATTTGTGTGTTCAATTAAAGGATTAAAATGTTGGTACACAATCCCAATTTCACAGGCAGGATAATGAGATTGTTGAAGGCATGAGGGGCTCATGATATCTAGCCCCCACCACAACTTACATAATGGAAAATAATACAGTAAAATAATAGAGAGATGATAGAAATACTTTGTATTAGAAATAATATTTAATCTTTGAAGAACCAGCATTTTATCCTACATGACATCAGAAGGTTTATTTGTTGATGTGGGACCCATTGGTGTTCTAAGTGCAGCATCCAACAACATTTTTAATAATATTAAAAAAAATATGAAGTAGAGATGATAAATTTAAAGAGTTAGAAAAAATAATCATTGTATTATGTTAATATTTTCACAGTTATTGAAATGAATATAAACATATTAAAACAAAAGTGGTCTTTTGGGAGAATTTCTGTCTTAAGTAAATAGCTAAAAAATACTAATCAAATCATGACTAGTTCTGGTTTTAGCTATAAAGCAGAAGTGATTAATCATTCAAACATATGTAGTTTTCATATTTTTCTACAATTTATTGTGATATGGCCTCCCT
This sequence comes from Epiperipatus broadwayi, assembly GCA_028023455.1. Taxonomy (NCBI): domain Eukaryota; kingdom Metazoa; phylum Onychophora; class Udeonychophora; order Euonychophora; family Peripatidae; genus Epiperipatus; species Epiperipatus broadwayi. The sequence goes on along the minus strand of JAQFVV010000738.1, from coordinate 31,575 downwards.
TATTATATACATGTTGTAGCCATTCATAAATATGTATGGCCATTCCAACTCAAAGGAAAAAAAGCTACTTCTCTAGAAATGAGTTGTGTGATGACTATAAAAATCAATCTATGAACTACAAATATGTTCACTTATAGAACATGCTGGTCCATTTTTCTGTTAATTCAATATTTTGCAATACTATTTTTTAATTTCTTCAGCAGAAAACTTTCTGAAATTCTTCAACAGCACATTTAATCATAGCTCTCCAATGCATTCTATTCTCTGCCATATCTTTTGAATGGAAATAATCAATATTGCACATCTTTAGAATGTCATTGTGATAATGATCATAATGTAGCTAGGGTCTACCTCTTCTGTGAAGACCATGCTCAAGTTAACCACAAAACATTCTTTTAGCAAGTTTTGTATTGTTCACATGAAATATAAATTCATACAAACCTCAATTTTATAGTTACTGTTATGTTGCTATGATGCAGGTGTTGATCAGTTGAGTTTTTCCTTTTTTTTTATCACTTATATTTTAAAAATGCACTTCCTTTGAACATTTTTTAATTTTTTGTTTTTTTGAAAATAAGTTTCTCAAGAGAAGGTGGTAAATGTAAAAAAATTATCAGTGTATATGTGGATTAACTTTTGGATTTATTATCAGCTCTTTTTTACCCTTGTAGTACAGAGGCAAATTTAAAACTAAAGATTTCTGGATTGATTCTATTAAAGTATGTAAAACAAAATATCACTTTAATTAACTAGTTAGATCTATTGTGTTCAAGGTCACATGGATGTAAACATCCTCTTCCAAGCAATTAACTATCTGATTATTGTTATTGTTAACATTTCTGCGGTTCCTTTTTATTGAGCTTTAGAAAAAACATTGCCCACAAAGAAGTAATTATTCAGAAGACAAAGCTATATATTGAAAGCTTATCTCCCAAAGCATGCAGACTTTTCCTGTAGGATTGCCACTTAAAGTGGAGCATAAGGTTAAATTAAATTATTATAAATTATTTTTATGCTATCTAAACATAAAGTATTATCATTGCTTATAATTGTCATTTTTGATGTTTAAGTATTTTAGTGATCTATTTCAGTCAGTGTTTTTTTTTTATTTGCATGAGCATTTGTTTTACGAATAGAGATGACCTGATGACCAAAATGCATTAGTAAATGGTAAAAAAAGACAGATTCAAAAACAGCAGTTAATAAGTACTCAGATCAGTGTTAAATTTGATTTATATAATAATTGATAAAATGCTAATTTACATTTAAAATTACATTTACCACTAACATAAAAATTACAAATAAAACAAAGTCATTTATATTTATTAATCATTCATGCTATAATAATGCAAATTGAAACAGTCTGACAGCCCACATTTATCATAACTTGATTTAATAAGATAAATTATTACAATTGCCAATTCTTTTGATCTTAGGGTTCAACTAGAATAACCATCTAACTAATGGTAGTTTTTATATTTGTTACCTCATTCACTGGAGGATAATGATTGCTATTGAAGTAATTTTTGTCATGTACTTTGGGATTATTCAGATCAGTATTAAATACCTTCTATCACATTGTTTCAAATATAACTATGTAAACTTTTTTGTGTGTCTTGCAATGATTTTTATCTTTTGGTGGATACTAGTACATTTAGTAGCTATGGTTGGTTCTTATTAGCTCCTTTTTATTGCATCTTTTTGTTGATTTCTGTTACTTCATATGATATTTTTCTTTCTACATGTGATTTTTATTCTAAAAAATTGGCAATAGATTTTATGGATACTATAGTTCAAGGAATTGTGTGGCTGTGTTTCTGTTTTACTGTAGAACGTTTATTTTTTTGTGAAAATTAGTCTTTTTTTTTTCAAAGTTGCAGTTATCACATTGGTATGTGAGATGGGCTCAGAGATGAGAGTTGAGGATCAATTTTCATGATCAATTTTCAACTGAATAACATACTTTAAAAAACCTTAGTCTCAATTAATTTAATAGAACTGAAAAATTCTGTCTCTGACTAGGATTCTTAAATATTATATGAACCCTTGATGAGAAACTTACTATATTATTATTTATGAATTACAAAAAAAAAATATTGCTTATTTCTCTTTTAAAAATACAGCAACATATATGTGTATGAATACATGTGTTATATATTGTTCTTATTTTTCAGGTTTATCTTCTACAAAACCAAGTGATATATCAGTTTTTCCTCAAAGAATTTCTGCTGAAGCAGTAAAAAGAGTCCTAAGTTACAAAGTGATGCTTCAATTACAGAAAAGAGAAGAAAAAAAGAGGCAAATGGCCATACGGAAAATGAAGGTAAAATTTACCACTTATATGAAAAGACTACATTGTTAATATAAAAAAATATTTTTAGCATTCTAGTTTTTGACTAAAATTTTAAGAGTGATAATATTTTAAAATATTATTTAAACCATGATGAATGCATGGTGTAGTTTGGAATATTTTGCAGTGAGCAAAAGTTAAAAATATGCATTTTTTTAATAGTTTCTTTGGCTGCCTTTCTCACAATTTTTTTAAAATCCAAATGTCTTTATTTTCACAGCTATATATATATATTGTAACGGGATGGGGTGGGTGAATAAATTGAGTGAACCTGGGTGATGGAACATCATCATCATTCCCAGTAAACACAAAATCAATGATTTATAAAAGTATATATAAGTGATGAGATATTTAAAGGAAGCATGAGATTAGAGAATCTCTGAGAACATTGAGAGATCAGCCACCAACTAAAATAACTATACAGCAATCATATATCAACCAGCATTATCATTTAAAAAAATAAGTTCAAGTAAATACTCGAGAGAAATAACCCTCCATCTTCATCACTGATGGGAATAAACAAATCAGTACAATATATCAGAATAAAATCAACAGACCATCTTGTGGCTGGATTTGAACAATAAACAATATAAATCAACAGTCAATCTTGTGACTGGATCAGAAAATGGGTCTTCTTTAGACCAGGCTAACTATTGAGCCTTTTCCAGCTTGGGCAATTATTTAAACATAACTTGGATGCACCAGCTTAGTGCCCATCCATTAAAATACACAATAATCAGAAATCAAATCAATAATGCTGGGACATTTAAAACATGCTGATCATCATCAATACTCAGGCCACTTGTATTGGCCAATTATAAACTTAACTCCTAATAAGGCTAAACTAAAATAAAAGATAATAGTGCATGGGCTTTAAAGAGTATTCTCTTTTGCGCCAACCAGCATGATGATAGATCATCTCTGGATGCCCCAAAGCACTAAATACCCATCCCCAGTCATATATTCATCCCGTGCACCAATCTAGCTCAGAGAACATAAAGCTCTATTACTGTATGTGAACAAGAGATGATGGAAACAATTTTAACAATTAAATACCAGTTTATTAATAACAAAAAAATGAATGATATTTAAGATCATAAATAGGATAAGGCTCTGATTTTGAAAAGTATACAAAATTATATAAACAATTAAAGTTATTACACTGTTTTACAATATTCACCATTCAAAATTTCAAATTATTACAATGATTTAGTATATGTGCGCACAAACACACAATTTCTAATATACAACTTTTCTCAAAATAATAAATAACATTTAAGATCTGATTTTGAATGATATACAATATAAAAAAATTATCATATTTGTGACTTACAAAATTACTATACTACATTCAAATTATTACATTAATTTACGTAATTACTATTCAATGTTTAAATTGTTACATGGATTTATGATATACAATTAATATTAAAAAAAATGAATTGACATTTAATAAAAAAAAATATTAAAATTTTACATATATGAGTGTGCGTTTATATACGCACACTGACGTTTATATCACATTTTAGCTTAACAGCAATAATATTATATTTTCATTATTAAATTCTTTGGAAAATATACACAAATTTTATACATATATGTGTGTGTATAAACAAAATATAGATATAATTTAAAATTAGTTTCAATTTATAAGTTCTCAAAAGTATAGTCAATTTTTGAGAGGTATTTGTTGATTAATTATCAACGTTTTTAAATTAAATTATTGAATCATCAATTCTTTACTTTTTTTCTTAATATAAATTTTTCAAAATAATGTCCAAAGGATTATTGTTCAAAAACGCCTCTTTTGCCTTTAATGATCAATGAATTATTCTTGACTCTTAATTATAATTCAAGCAAAATTACTTTATATTCTTTTAAAATATATAAATTTTTAATTGACTTTAAAATAATATTGTTCTATATATGTCTTTTTAAATGAATTCTTTTAAAATAACTCACCAGCTATATATACATTTAAGTGTGTTTCTCTGCATACATCTGACGCAGCATACGTGTAATTAATTCTTCAGCAAGCTGGAAGATTTTTCTTGGTGAGTTCGGTTTTTAGTGACTGTCATTATCAGGAAAAAGTATAATTCAGGTAACTTTTTGGCATACCATGAGATTTTTTTTTGTAGTCCAAGAAATTGTCATGATATCTTCTAGAACATATTTAAGCAACTAGTTGATGCATTTGAAGTGACCCTGGCTTCATGAATCAAAACTGCAGTAAACTATAAGGCAGCTACTGGACTGTCCTTAGATCTTCATAGGAGCTTTATATAACTCTGCTAGTTATTTTGTCCTCATTTTTTTTCAGGCTATTGATTCAGAAGTGACCCAGCTTTAAGTAAATCGAAATTCCTGTGAAGGAAAATAGTTGCAGCTCCTGCCTTCAGCTACATTAGTTCATGGTAGCTTTTCTGCCAACTCTCTGCTACAGCCAACAACATACTGCTCTCTTCAAAATCATTATCCAAACTTTACAGTTGGCCTAGTTGGTCACTGCTTAAAATATTAAAAACTCTTCTGACCAACTCTTACAAAACTGCAAGCAGAACTGTTCTTTTCAAAATCACTATCCAGACTGGAGCTAATTTGTTATCAGCTCTTTTATAGAATCATCTAAGGAGATAACAGCAGCTTGATTAAAAACAGAGTTTCTATTTTTATCTTACTAATCCCTTTGAAAACATATACATGTTTTTACTTAGGGGATTTCTAATAGATAAAAATTTTGTTTAATTAATTAAAATTTTAAAAATACAATAGGATGTTTTTAAATTTCAAAATCAGAGTAGTAATTAATAATAATGCAATAAACATCACATGACCACCATCTCTTATAATTGTTTATAACTGTTGTTAAAACAGGCAAAACTCACTATACATATGCCACACACAGCAAACTAGAGTAATCAATGGGTGCCAGAAGGCTTAGTGCATAAAATTCCCATCTAGTGCCTACTCATCCAATAGCCCCAGACTAGTTTCTGGCTTGTGGCCTTCGTCATTGAGGAGCCTTGGATCTGAGAGGACTGCATCTAGATCTTAGGATCTAATGCAACCCTCCAGCAAACACCTTTTATCTCCATTTAACTACAAAACTATGAGTCTTAAACTGAAAACACTTTAATGTTTCTAATTCAAGCCCTATAACTATATAAGCTGATGGGCTTGAATTGGAAACATTAAAGCGTTTTCAGTTTAAGATTCATAATTCATAGTTTTGTAGTTAAATGGAGATAAAAGGTGGTTGCTAGAGGATTGCATTAGATCCTAAGATCTAGATGCAGTGTTCTCAGATCCAAGGCTCCTCACTGACTAAGGCCACAAGCCAGAAACTAGTCTGGGCATATTGGATGAGTAGGTACTATATGGGGATTTTATGCACAAGCCTTCTGGCATCCATTGATTACTCTAGCTTGCTATGTGTGGCATACATATAGTGAGTTTTGCCTGTTTCAATAATGCAATATTTATATTTATTCAGACCTTTTTAAAATATTAATTTCATAATGAAATTTTACTTTAAACCCAGAGTTATTTAACCCTTTACTTATTATTATTTTATTTTAGGAAATATAAAAAAAAATCTACAAAAATTTATGCTGTGTTTATTTCTACTTTTCCTTTATTTTACGTATATATATATGTACATACACTATATTAGTGTGTTTTATGGAATCCAACTGGTTACAATATATATATATTGTAACAGAATGGGGTTGGTATATTAAAATAGAAAGATGGGCTGAACCTGGGGTGATGGCAAAACATCATCAACTCCAAGTCAATACAAAATCTATAATTTACAGAACTATAATAATGTATGTAAATAAATCATTTTCTTTTTATAGCGCGATGTTTGTAAACTGTAATATTTAACACAGCATTATGCTGTTGCACATGCGCTTTGAAGATTTTAACTATAAATGAATGAATACTAATACTCAACCACATGATAAAGTCTTTGGAAAAGATAGAATGGCCAGGCCATCTATCTTTTCGAACCCAAACACTTTTGTATGGGCGAATCTTAAGTGTTTGAAAGTGAAAGCGTGAATATATTAAATAATCACTTTAAATTACTATTACATGCTTCCAAAGACTTTATCATGTGGTTGAGTGTTAGTATTCATTCCTTTATAGTTAAAATCTTCAAAGCGCATGTGCAACAGCGTAATTCTGTGTTAAATATTACAGTTTACAAACATCGCGCTATAAAAAAATGATTTATTTACATACATCTAATATCAAATAAGAAGAATGACGTATCATAAATTCTAGTAAATTTCATTAGCATCTTTCATTCAAGCATGTAATAGTAATTTAAAGTGATTATTTAATATATTCACGCTTTCACTTTCAAACACTTAAGATTCACCCATACAAAAGCATTTGGGTTCGAAAAGATAGATGGCCTGGCCATTCTATCTTTTCCAAAGACTTTATCATGTGGTTGAGTGTTAGTATTCATTCATTTATAGTTAAAATCTTCAAAGTGCATGTGCAACAGCGTAATGCTGTGTTAAATATTACAGAACTATAATAAGTAAATATTTAAGGAGAGCATGAGATATAGAGCTCTCTGAGATCATTGATGGATCAGTAGAGCAATTAAAAGCATAATTATCCCCCAGCATTATAATTTTTTTAAAAAAAGTACAAGTAAATAAATACTCAAGAGAAATAACCATTCATCATCATCATTGATGGAAATAAACAAATCAGTGCAATAAATCAACAGTCAATCTTGTGACTGGATTGTAAATGGGTTTTCTGTAGACCAGGCTAACTATTGAACCTTCGCCAGCTTGGGCAATTATTTATTGGAGGCACAAACTAAGTGCCCATCCATCAGAATACATAAGAATCAAACAATAAAGCTGGGACATTAAAACATGCTGATCATCATCAATGCTCAGGTCACTTGTAATGGCCAATTATAAACTTAACTCCTAATAAGGCTAAACTAAAATAAAAGATAGTGCATGGGCTTTGAAGAATATAATCTTATGTGCCGATGATGATTGATCATCACTGGATGCCCCAAAAGTACTAATTATATATCCCCATTTATATATTCATCTCATGCACGAATCTAGCTCAGAGAACACAAGCTCTATTACTGTATATGACCAAGAGATGATGCAATACAATTTTAACAATTAAAACACAAGTTTATTAACAATTATAATAAAATGGAAATTAAGATCCATAAAAATAAGATTACTCATATATAAACTATCTGATTTTGTTTACAATACAAAATTTTAAATAATCACATTGTGATTTACATAATTGCTATTCAAATTGTTACATTGATTTACATATATGTGTGCACAGACGCACGATTTCTAATATACAATTAATATATTCAATTGATATTCAATAATTACAAAAAATGACTAAATTTCACATATATGCCCTTATTTTAATTTGTTACAATAATATTATATTTTTCTAATTAATTCCATTTGGAAAACATAAATTTCACACATATACCTGTCAATTGATATTCAATAATTACAAAAAATGACTAAATTTCACATATATGCCCTTATTTTAATTTGTTACAATAATATTATATTTTTCTAATTAATTCCATTTGGAAAACATAAATTTCACACATATACCTGTTTATAAACAAAATATAGATATAATTTAAAATTATTTATAAATGTATAAGTTCTTTTTTCTTCAAAAGTATAGTCAATTTTTGACAGGTATTTGTTAATTAATTATCAATGTTTTTAAATTTAAATTATTGAATCATCGATTCTTTACTTTTTTTTTAAATCCAGACAGAATTATTTGCTTGATTACTTCACTTTAAAAATGTCTCTCTTCTTGATTAGATAATGCTGATGAAGTAGGCAAGATGAGATAGGAAAAGTGAATACATTAACTGCAGCTCCCCATGCCATGATAAGTAGACAGCCAAGCGTGGACTATCAGAACATAAGTCCCCATGACGTCGTGAGAAAATATCTCATTTTTAAGCACTGCCCCTTCTAAGTACCTAGATAGATCATCCACAAGTAGTATCCAGAAAAAAATATCAGGCATTGAGTCAGCCCTGCTCATCTCTTGTGAATCTTAGGGGCTATAGATGAGGTCTATTTATGAGGCCTACATATATACCATTGGACTACTCTGGAAACTCAACATCTAGGTCTAGACAGTGCTGAGCTTATACTTTGGAGCATCATGAACACACTGCATCCAGGCAGCTCTGCTCAGCTATACAGCCACCCTAAACATGAAAGTACAAATTCACACATCACTTCTAAAATGTCATTTTACTAAAGAAATTATTTAAAATTTATCTGTGTTTTTCTGCCTTTAGATATGTGTGCTGTGCAAAAATATACACACACAAATTTATAGAGACTTGCCCAGATCCTAAGCTGATTCAAATAAGATTGAGCACGAATCACCACAGACCGATAAGCATAGGGATAGATAACAAACATCCAATGATATAAATGACCAATAAGGGGCACTGCATATAAAAAGGCCCACCATGTAAACTCAAGAGACAGAAGAAGGACTTAGGATGGCCTTCATACTCAGTTAATCCTTGCTGAAAGTGTAAAAGAGGGATCTAGGCAAACATAAAGACCAATCCGGTCTATATTATTACTTGTCAGTATGTCTTAGGGCATAAATCAATGAATGGTAAAAATACTTGGGTATCTTTTAGTATAATTGGTTTACAATAATTACATGTAGATAATTGCTTACTGTAACTTGCTTTAACCTTTTATTAAAATAATTAGCCATACTGTGCTGTTGAGAGTTTCATTTCATTAATCTTTATATGTTAGTTTAAGTATGTAATAAGTGACCAGATTGTAGTGATCAAATCTGAGCTCAAACATAGCAAGTACTTGAAAAGATTTATTATTTTAAAGTATAAATTAAAAATTATAGTCTTTGGATTAGAAAAAGATTAATTTCTAAAATGATCAATAGACTAATTAATAAGAATAGAATAAGTCATTATTCAAATGAAACAAATTAAGGAATTCAACTTAAATCCCTTTTTAAGATAATGAAAATCTACAAATAACTGATTAATTAAGAAGGCAGAAAGATAATACTGTACTAAAATTCCGAGGAACATGGAAAAGAAGAATCACATGATCGGATGGGCAGAGGACTAACTAATCATTTTCAGGGATTCTGAGACAATGAACTACCTTTAGTACCAATCAGAAGAAGAAGAAGAGAGATTTCTACTTTAAAAGAATAAATCTTTTCAAGTTCTGTAATATTTTTAACTTATTACTTTTCTCTCTATAAGTTTTTACAATTATATATATATATGTATGTGCATTTAAACATACACATACATATCAATAAGCCTGTGAGCATTCTTGAACAATCATCGAAAAGTTAGTACTTCTAGATGATATTTTTTAGAGAACTTCCATGAGAAAAAGCTTAATATTTATTTAAAGACTTTAAATGTTATATAATTTTACTTCTTAATATGAATATTCTTTCTATTTTGTATGCATTTGTGTGTGGATACTACTCCAAATATTACTACTCATCAACTTTTAATGTTTATGTATAAAATAAATATTTTTTGATTATAGTGGGAAGAACTTTATTCACGTAAACCACCAGATAATTATGAAGGTCCAGATTTTGTAAAAGCTATTAAGGAAGCTCAAGAACTCATGGGAGATTATAAACTTAAAACTGCATCAGATTATAGTGTGCCCGAATATCTTCGAATAAATACTGAAAGAAAAAAGCAACAAATTAAACAATTTCAGCAAAATGTAAGTCTATAAAATCACATAATAAATATAAGTTCATTAAATCTGTTTTTTTTTAAAAAAATTATAAATAATAATTTTTCATTACAATGTTATTTTTATGGCATGAAGATTAATTCAATAATTATCTGCCTGATTTCTTTCAATGCTTTATATTTTATCTTTACATTTTAACTGACCAACAGTCTCCTTTGAAGTAAATATTGACAAATATATTTTATAAACATACTATTGTGCATAGACCTATATATTGAAACGAGCACAGACGACGTTACATTATTTTTTTTTATTATTAAACATTAAAATAAAAAGTTCGCATTTAAAAAATTTTTTTTAAGACAGAAAAATTGAAAATAAATTCTACCTTAAACTCGTATATATATAAATCGCACAGAGGAGAAAAATTATTAAAATAAAACTTTATTAAAGAAAAAGTATTTTAAAACTAAATTTTAAAAAGATTTGGAGATAAAATTATATCTTTAAATTTATCCTTAAATATATCCTTGGATTTGGAAAACAGGTTAATTAATGTTATGGAAATGATTATTTTAATTAGTCCAAGTGAATAAGCCCTTGGGCATTTAAATGTATAAACAACGGTCAGATAGGAAAACAATAGAAACTTTTAGCAAATAAAAAGAAATCCCTATGGAATCGGACCTCAGCGAAAAGACCACCATCATCGATGATGCAATGTTGAGTCAATCCTTAAGATTAATATAAAAGGAAAAGTTGGAAATTATTAAAGATTATTAAGAGAGGACTGAGATGTGTTAAGTTGGAGAATTGGAGATGAAGGGATTGAAAGATGCACTTTCAATTCCTTCAGTTGTTATAAAAATGGAAAAATGAAACATCGCTGTTCTTATACTGAGGACAACAGGATCGTCGGGAGAATTTAATGTGGATTCCAAATGGCATGCAATGAATAAAGAGGAACGTTGAAAAAAAAAACTGTAAGAACTTTATAAATAAATGAACATTAAATTAAAACTTTCCATATTTCAAATAATTGCAATAGAATCCTATCTGACCAAACTAAATTCTTTTTTTAATAGTGTTTTTTGATGTATTTTTTTTTTCTTATTTCTTTTATAAAATCCTTTCCATTTATATATTTTTGTTCTTCAAGTTTTATCATGATTTTTGTTTTTCGTTAAATTAATTATATAAATGTTAAACTTAAGTCGGGCATGAATGGCTGTATAGATTTGTAAAGTTATATTAGGGGAGGGTAATCTTGGTTTATTTGTGTCGTGGTTGAATTGGGTCAATGGATTGGATATATTGGTGTGATTAGTAGATGTAATATTGATTCGCTACGGGCAGAATCGTTTCATACGCCACACACTTCCGTTTGCCTATGGAAGGAATTATAAGTCGGATACTGCAGTTCCTTTCTATGGAGTTTTTGTTTTATTGCTCTTCTTTGCAGATAGATGTAATATTCCTATCTGATGAGAGGCAATTTCTTCTCTTAACTTTTTGTGCTGCCGTATTTTATTACATTGAATACATCAATATATCAGATGAATTGATGCCAGTTTGATTACGAATTTTAGCCTAAGGTTAAATAGGGATAGAATGTTTATTTTCAAAAGCAAATCTATGTAGTCTATTCATACTCGACACTAAATAAAAATGCATTAAATTTAAGTTGTTTATAGATGCTTGCATGGATTGGTTAATGGTGAATTATGTTTCGGGTTTTCATATTTGATCAAAATATATAGACATTCGATAAATAATGATACCTTACGGGGAGTATCTAAAATGTATTTATTCGGATGTCTTTTAAGTTATTGTGTCACTGCGGTGTCTTATGATGAACACCATTGGGTTTCTTGTATTCCCTATGCAATTGACGGTATCAATAATTTGTATTTTGATCGTTTATGTTTATTTTGAAATGTTTTTGACTGTGAAATCTATGTAACCGACCTATATTCAACATTATAAACAAGCTTTCATAAATTTATCTGTGCGAACTTAATTAAAATGTAAACTTATAATATTATAAAAATTAAAATGTAAATTTAAATTCTAGAATCAAATTAAAATCCAAAATAAACATACTAAAATAATAATGTTAAATTTTATATATATATATGTGCATAAATAAATGTTTGTGTGTTAATTACTGGCAGTGGCTTATTTTATTCTTTTTTTTATATATACTCTTATATTATATTATTAAATCTCTGCTACTCCCTGAGCTAGTGACTTGGGCTAACGACCAGAATCAAAATTTAAAAAAAAAAAAAATTTTTTTTTTGACTTGCGTATCTGCCTACTTTATAAATTTTTCTAGGTTCAAATGCCTAGATGGCGCCCTGTAGTGCAGATCATGTTAAGTCCTTCCCCGGATCGTTATAATATATATATACTACATCCAAAATTATACTCTCATACAAATATGTAAATTATATATATATTTTTAATATATCAAACACCCTACAGAGCTATGACATTTGTTATATTTAAAGATTAATTACACATTTGTTTAATTAGCAATAATGAATTGTATATATATCCTTCTTTTCGACTATCTGCCCATTTTTCACTTACTCCCCTTTTTCTGTCTATATTTGTGTCTCTCTATCATATATTTATCTATCCATCTATTTATTTGTTTGCCTACCTGTTTGTCCATCTATAATGCATTTACTTGTCTATGTACCCATACACTTGTTTAACTTTCTCTCAACCTAATTGTCTAATTCTTTTTATATCTTGTGTTATGATATTTTTAAACAATGAACTTGCCCAGATTCAGCATTTATTACAACTAACCAATGGATGACTGGTCAGATGAATTAATCAATGACAGAAATAGATCAATAAGTTAGATTATCAGTAATTCCACTTGCTCCCATTAAGAAAAGGAACGACTATAAAATGGTAATCGTTTTTGAGATCAACTATGCATATTGTTCTTAATATTGTTAAGGCAATGAGGCAAATTCATGTTGAACTTGAAGCTGCAGGAATTTAAATGTAATATTAGGCAAATGGTGTTATATATAAGCTTAATAAATATTTAATTATATTTATGTGAGTCTGGGTTTATTCTTAGTTATATAAACACAATAAATTTAATGCAGCCACAAACCTTTTTTCCCCATAGCTGGAAAAAAGTTTTAAAAATAGTTAAAATTGGTCATTAGAAGAGTTTGATCCAGTCTATTTGGAAAATTAGATAATCTACATGGATTGAGTATTTTTCTACATGCAAGTGAGTCAAATTTAAATGCATGAATTAAAATTAATGACTTCTGTAATGATTTGCGGTGACAAACTGCTGAGATCTTATGAGAACAAGCAGCTCTAGTACTTTTCAGCTGAGTTTGACTCTATGTCATGTTAAAATTTTTCTGTCCAATACCCCTAATGATAGTGCCCTTTGTATCCTAATGATAATGGAGAGATAACAGTCTCTGTACCCAAGAGGAAGGAGAGAAAGGGAGAGATTTTGTCCCTAGCTCAGAAAACTAATGTTAAGCTGTGAGTTCAAGATTAAATGGAATATTAAGAGATCATTACATTTGTGGAATATTTGTTAATGGGCTCAGGATCAAATTGTTAATGGATCCAAATATTAGTCTCGATCTTGCAAGCAACTTTGGCTGAATTTACGGCGATTCAGAGTGCTCCATTAATAGAAAGTAATCTCAGGATTAAAACTGTGAAACAGAAAATTGGACTGCCTAATAACTTTTTGGATTAGACTAAGCTTAAGAGATCTATTATGGAAGATAATATTGTTAGAGTTTCTTACAGATATAACAAGGCAGAATGTGTATAAACTGTATGTTTTCTCATATATAGAAACTGCTTATTTTAAAAAGAAACAGTAAGACAGCTAAAAAGGAATGAAAAAAATCTTTTGTAAAAATCTAAAGAATGAAATAAAATCATTGAGTATCAATTTCAATGATTATTAAAAGCATGAATGAGCCAGAATCATTCTTTAAGACCAGAATTATTAATGATACACTGACTTCATAGAAGCTTGATTTTGTTTCTGCAGTTACTACTGTGTCAAAAGATATGCAGACCATTATTAATTAAAAAAAAAACTTCAGCTGCAACCTAGCGGTAAAATAATGGCAATCAAATAAAGTCAAGGTAAAAAAATCAATATGCCAAAGAAATATTTCTGTCTCTGATTATGTTGGTCGGTGAACATTGTAATTTCTTAAGATATGACTGGTCCAATCACTTAGGATATGCAGTGGGCAAAGTGAACCAGCTGACAAACTTAAGCAAATTGGAAAATGACAATGCAAATAAAATTAACTCAAAAAAGTCATTCAATTAATATGATAGACTTGAAATTAAATACCCCAGTTAACAGCAAATTGATTGTACAATGGATCACTAGTAACTCTCATTTTCAAAGGTTATTGAAATGTATGTAACAGGATTGGTCAAACAAACAATCTAAGAAGCTGCATTAATCTGGATCTGAAAGCTAGAATTTTTAATTGAGAAACTGGCCAATTCCAGATACTTAAGCTTTTACATAATGGTCACCCAGGGAAATCAGAATGAAAACATTAGATAGATATTACATTTCATACTCTACTTTAGTCTCTGACATTGAGTCTAAGATCCATCACCACTGGTATTATATGACCCGAAACATTTCAGCAAAAAAACAAACTGGTCAATAGCCTGAACCTGAAAGCCCCTTGTCTACACTTCATACCACACTGGCTCATAAAGGAGCAAATAATTGAAGGTTGTGGAAGTATTATCACTCAAAACAACAGAAACTCTTAGTAGGCTATTCATTATTCATAGATGCCTAAAACAATAGTGTTAGGTAATGGCAAAATCTTTACATCAGGTTTATTCCAACAGTAACACTGAACTAATCTTCACTCTGCCATTTCACCCTGAGAGTAATAGTCAGACTGAGAGATTAGTTAAATAGACTAAAAGAATGTTTAAAAATACTAATGCAGATAGTTGGATTATCTGTATTGCCAGAATACTATTCGTGCATCATTTTACACCAAAAAATATTCACTGGCCAATACCAATTGAACTACTATTAAATAAGTCTCTTAGAACTAATGTGTCCTTGGCCTAATTGACCTGATGAAAAAATTGAAAATAGAAATACTAAAGTGCAGATAGACATCCAAGTTTTATATCACTTGTACAGTGGAACAACCAAATGAGTTCCAGCACTTGTGATTAAGATGCACAGAGACTCAGGTAAGGTTGAAGTACAGTCATCTGCTACAAGTGAAGAGTCTATAATCAAAGAGACCCAATTTACTGATGAAAAAACAAAACTGACAAATGAAGACATCAGGCTTGCTGATGAAGGTGATGAAGAAACCACACCTGCTAATGAAGGCACTATTCTTGATGATAATTGAACCAGATCAGAAAAAGTCAGAAACTGACAATGACATCTGCCTCTATATCTCAGTGATTACTTTCTCCAAGCTAATTTTAGGAATGTTATTGTTCAACTTATCTTCAAACAATGGCCTTGCCCAGATTCAGCATTCATTGCAACTAACTAGTGAATGAATGGAAAAATGATTTAATCAATGACAGAAATAGGTCAATAAGTTAAATGTTTAATAAATTCATCTGCTTCCATTAAGAAAAGGGCTCTAACTATAAAATGGAATCATTTCAGAAGTCAAATCAGAAAATAGCAAATAACTTTTAGAGCTGAGTAGCAGTATATATGTTGTTCTCAATATTGTTAAAGCAATGAAGCAAGTTCATGTTGAACTGGATGCTAGAATATAAACCTAACACAGAGAAAGCTATCATAATACAGCTAGAAGTGTTAGGCATTCTGTTAAATTATTAAACCTAATATGAAACAAGCTGCCATACTATAGGTAAAAATATTAGGCAAATGTAAATACTGTATATTGGTTTAATAATGTTTATTCTGAGTTATATTACACAATATCTTCCTTTATTTTTGATTTTTAAAGTAATAATTAAATTGTTATGCATATTAATTTTTATCAAATAAAATTAAATTGTATAAGCTAATTAAAAAAAAAACAATAAAGGTTTAGAGAACCATATTAGATTTGTTCTGTTCATAAATAGTTGTTTATATTGTTAGTGAAATGTCTGCTATTGCCCATACGTACATTAAATAAATTAACTCTATTTACCTCAATGCATACTAATTGTTTCACTCTTAATTATTTCTTAATTAATACTAATAAAGAGATCATTGCCTATGTCTATGTAAATTAAGATTTTAAAAAGACTATTAAATACTTTGTAAAGAATTAACTATGCAGGAGTTAACAGTAATTAACTGAGAAATGTCAGAGTATTAGTGTTATAATGGTACTGATGTTATAAAAGCTGCAAGATATACTGAGATGAATTCCAAGCAAAGCTTAAGTGTTTTACTCTATACAAATGTCAAAAGAACTTGGTAGCAAAAAATTCTCTCCTAAATAAAGTATTCAAACTTATGGTGTTTGTTATGCAGTAATGTTAGCTTTAATTGGTCTACATGTTATCTATCAAAAATGTTAGTGTGAAAATTGTATGTTATTGTAAAAATTACTCTACTGCATTGGGTTAAGGTAAAAAAAAAGTTTTTGCTATCTGACTGGTCTTCAGAGACCCTCCGACACAGTAAAGTGGTCATGTCGACAGTTCAGAATAGTTAAAAAAAATAATATAGAATACTGAAAAATTTATACTATATTTAATAGTCATACTAAATTCAATGATTCAAAAATTCAACATTAATAATGCAGATTTATGGAGGAGATATGTAGAACATGTAGAGCGCTAACTATTCATAAACAAAGTAGAAAATGAATGTTTTAAAGTGTCTACATGTCTTTACTTTGTGGGACCAGACATCATTTATCTTGCAAATAAATTAACTGCCCAAAACATCCATTGGAACTTTCATATAAGGAAGTCATAGAAGTTTTAAATGGGCTATTTTGCACTGAGGATAAATAAATGGGTGGCATGGCTGAGACTTAGAAACCAGAAGCAACTACCACATGAAAAATATATGGACGAAATCTTGCTTTAAGTAAGTTGTTGAAACACTATGAGTTTGGACCAGAATTAAATGATTCCTTATTGGAACAATTTTTGTATGGGATGGTAGGTGATCGTTTCAGAAAAGTATTCTTGAGTGATCTGAATCTAAATTATAAACTTGCAATGGATAAGTGTGTTACCCAGGAGTCTATATTGAGTAACACCTTTGTATATGATTGCCTCAAAATTAGAGAAAATATCTTTGACTAAAGAAAAATTAGAGTAATTTACCGACTCCCAGCAAAGAGAAAAAAGGGCAGATATGCAATTGCTATGCAAAGCTAGGATATTCAAAAGTTAGCTATAAACATAAACATCAAAACTGTAGAAATTGTGACTTAAAAGGACATTTAGCAGTTGTTTGTCTTTTTAAAGATCATGCATCACCAAATAACAGTAAACCAGACTATAAATATTGAGGAGAGATGGAGTATAGGAAGACAAACATAAAAATCCTAAATAACAATGAAGTAGAACATATATTACTTGCTGTGGAAATCTGCAGTAAACAAGTCACTATGGAAGTTGATAGTGGAGCAGGATTGCAATTGATTTTGTACAAAGAGTGGATAAAGATAGGTGAAAACCTTAAAAAGACCACAGAAATGAACAGAAATAAAGTTGTCATGGTTCCTGTAGGGCTAAACTTGAGGCAGTGATTTTTTATGATGTATATAGTAAATAAATATTTTAGCTTGCTGCTGAAAGAAACTGGTTTGGATTTCTTGATGTTCATATAAACATCTTAAAAACTGTTCCTGTAAAAACTTTTATAAAGAAAAAATACCTTGGATTATTTAAATCTGGATCTGCTGACCTAAGAATCAGACCAATTAAGGTTGAATTAATGAAAGATGCACAACTGATTAAGCCTGGGATGTATCATTTGCTTTGAGGGAGAAAATAGAAAAAACAAGGTCTCTAAGGGATATTAACACTGACTGAAGACTCCATTTGGGCCATACCTATAGTGATACTTGCTAAACCAGATAGAAGTTTATGAATATGTGGAGACTATAGAGTTATGTTAATAAGCACTTAAAGAAAGGCTCTTAACTAATGTACGTGAAGTACTATCATTACTACAAAAAGCCAACTACTTTGCAAAAATAGATTTGAAAGCTGCTTTCCATCAGAAACCAGTAATCAGAAAAACAGCAGAACAATTAATTTTCACCACCCATAGGGGACTATACAAATGTAAAAATTGCTCTATGGTATCTTCATTGTGTGGAACATCTCTCAAGCTAAAATAGATATGTTCTTTATAACTGTAACTGGTGTAGTCCCTTATTTAGATGATATCTTGATCAATCACTGCCACACTGAAGCTAAATTAGAAAAGTGGTTGGACAATGTTTGCTCAAAGTTGGAAATTGTGAAATCCAAAGTAAATGCTAAAACATGCATCTGATCTACTAAAGAAATAAAATTTCTTGGACACATCATATTCGGACCCTAATAAAGTAAAAGTAATAAAAAATGCAGAGAAGCCTAAAAAATAAAAGAATTACAAGTATTCCTCAGACTTTAAACTTTTATGAGAGCTTTAGGGCAAAAAATCATATTGTTTATCACCCTTGTACCAATATCTCAAAACAAAACAATGTTGGACTTGGACTAATGAACATGACAAGGTTTTTAGACCTATTAGCTTTTAAAAATTTATCTGGGACACTATCTTAATGATCTTGAGGTAATCACAACAACAGATGCATCTGAATATGGCATTGAAGACATTATATCTAATCCCTGTTATGGAGGGAAATATCCAATTGCTTACACCTCCCAAGTCTTGACTTCGGCAGAGAAAAATTATAACCAGATCGACGAGGAAGCTTTGGCCATTTGTCATTGCAGTTAAAAAAAAATTTCACCAGTACATTTATGGGCAAAGATTATAAATCTTTATGGATACCATTTTCTTATGAGTATTTTAGGCATAGAGACAAAAATCCCGGAACATGCAAGTCAACAAATGTTAAATAAGATTAATGTTCTCTCCAGTTATGATTATAATCTAGTTTACAAATCAGGTAAAGAAATTGGTTGTGCTGATGCTTTATCCCGATTGCCTGACAAAACAGAGAAGCAAATCATAATTAAGGAAATAAATTACATTGACTTGATCAATCCTAGTATGAACAGTGCTATTACAATAGAGGGGACCCAGGGTGATAAGGGATATATTCAACTTATAAATTGGATTAAATATGGCTGGCCAAAAGTCACTCTCAGGAATTAATAAATCAATATGGAATATGCACGATTGACTTTTTATGTGTAATGGTTGTGTGTTGACCACTGATCACATGTTTATCCCATCTCAAGGCAGAATATAAATATTGAACTTGCTATATTAAGGCTGTCCTGGGAGCTTGATCATATACATGATGGCCAAACTTAACTAGTGGCATAGAAAACATGATAAAAATGTGCCACAATTGTCAACAAACTTCTAAATTGCCAACCAAACAATTTGAATCATGGGAAAGGCCTATGGCTCTTTGGACTTGTGTTCATCTTGACCATGTTGGCCCTTTGAATGGCTATATTGTATTATTTTTAATGGAGGCTTACACTGGACTGAACATAAATTAGTTAAGAGTACTAATGCTGGCTGTACCATAATAGTGTTGAACAAAATATGCAAAATATGTGCTATGCATGGATTTCTTGAGTTAGTGGTAACAGACAATGATATCAGCTTTACATTCCAAAAGTTTTAGGATTTTCTGCACATTAAAGGAATTAAACATATCCTTACTTCCCTCTACTATCCAGAGAGTAATGGAATTGCTGAGAAGGCTGAACAACATTAAAAATGACTCTACATGGAGGTTATTGATCTGGCCCCCAAAAGCTGATCTCTTTCACTCCTGAATAGAAATCTCCTTCCCTGGAGAGTGATTTGAGGCTGAATGGCCTGCATCCCTTTGTGATGACTTACCTTGCTCTGCATGATTATTGCCCAGATCCTGAGTTTTATGAAAGTAACTTCCAATATGAAGGGTTGACTTGGTCAGGCGGAGCATGAACAAAGGATTAGATCTATCGCTGAACTATATGAGACATGCAAGCATGGTCATCTATATCAACAAGATACTATTCCGGACTTGTTCCTCACTTATATGCGTCATATTAGTCCTTTTAGCTGGTATCAAACAAGATATCAATATTGAGCTTTCATCCCCCTGATTATCATGTAATATATTCTATGTTTAACTATTATCATATATTGTAACCAAATTTCTGAATAAAAATTCTATGTTTTATAAAAAAAAAAAAAACAAACATTAAAAACATGTATTAAAAAAGGTATTTTAAAAGCATTACCAAAACTTTAGTAGTAACAATATACACCATTGCAACAAATAAAACGCTGGTAGAATTATTGATGTGTCATTCCTTTTGTACTCACTAATCTAAACTGCTACTCCCTAGTAGGAAAATTAGAAATCAAACTCCTATAAAATTTCTACTGGGCAAAGCATGTTTTAAAACATAAGTGGATGCCTGATATAATGATAAAAGTGATGTCAAGACAATTAAGATTAGTGAAATTACAAGATGGGAAGGAATTAAAAAGACATATAAATCACCTTTGCCATCGTTATGATAATACTTTGTCTGAGACATACCAAAACAAAATATTTGAGGATCAAGCGATCAAAACAGATATGCTATCATATAATCCCAATAACAATTGAAACTTAGAATCAACCACACAAAATGAAGATGAAACTTCTAATATTCCAACTCTCTCATAGAACATAGTAATACAGTTACTCCAAGGACCCAACTCCCAATTAAATATAAAGATTTTTTTTGTTGATATCTGTTGATTTTCTTTAGTAGAGGGAGGAGTGAAATGCCTATGGTTGCATGTACATATATTAAATAAGTCAAGTCTACTTACTTCAATGCACACTACTTGTTTCAGGCTTAATTACTTCTTTATTCACTCAAAAAACTAATAAAGAAGTGCTGCCTATGCTTATGTAAATGAAGATCAATGCTTATGTAAATGAAGATCTTAAAAAATCTATTAAGTACTTTGCCAAGAATTAACTGCATATAAATTAATTGGAAAGTATCAGAGTATTAGTGTTATAATGGAACTCAAGTTATAAAAGCCGCAAGGTATGCTCAGAAATAAATTCTGAGCAAAGCTTAAGTACACAGCAGAAAATTCTCTCCTAAATAGAATACTTAAACTTATGGTATTTGTTAGTAGTAGTGTTATTTGTCTGCGTGTTATCTATCAAAAACGTCAGTGTGAAAATTGTGAATAAACATTATTGTAAAATTAATGTAGTATATTATGTTAAGGTAAAGATAAAAGAAAATGTTTCACTATCTGACTGGTCTTCAGAGATCTTCAGACATAGCAGTTAAATATTCTATTCTAAAATAAATCAGATTTGAGGATAATTTTAATATATGAAAATTTGTGTCTAGAAAATCTTTAAGCAACTAGAAAATCTTTAAGCAATCACATCAAAATATTTCAGTTTTTGCCAAAACAGCAACAATTTGAATAAAAAATTAGACAATTAACCTTACTAAAAGCCATTTTGGATAAAATTGTTAGAAACTAATTTTCAACAAAGACAATTTCCTTAAGTGTGAAAATGTTGTGGGCTTGATTAAAGCTTTTCTTCAATAATGGACTTGTCCAGCTTATAGAACTGATTAGAAATAAAATTCAGAAAATAAGACTGCTGATAAATCAAATAACAAATAAACAAAAAGCAATGGTATAAATAGGCAATCAAGTAATTCAGTCAGTGAATTTGATCTTGAGTATATTATGATAGAGGAATTGTCTATAAATGCTGAAGTCGATTTGAAAATAGTCAATTTGTTTTCAGAACAGTTATGAATAGTATCTCCAGATACTTTATTTAAAAAATAGTCAAGTAAACTTAACCTTGGAATAGAAAGCTACTCATTATGAATAAATATATGATCTTTCACAGGGTAAACCATGGAGATTGGAATAGATTTATGAGTCATAGCATTTCTCTTATTTAATATTTTGTTTCAAGATTACAATCTTGACCATTCTAGTGGATAGCAAACTTAATTAATTATTGTGAAGATTATTATTAAATTTTGAAATGTTAACACTGGTTTATTCCAGTAATTTATATTAACCAGAAAACATAAAACTAGTTATTTATATTAACCAGAAAACATTATATTACAGAATTACACAATGTATATATATTAAAAAATATATATATTAATCTATGTTCTACCTTTAATCTTGTATATTATTGTCAAAAATAGTAATGCAACATTTCAAACAATGAAAGTATTATGTCTTCTTTTGATATTATAATATTAGATTAGTCAAATCACTGGCTAATGTTTTCTATATTTTAAGTGGTTTCATAAAGTTTTTATGTAAAAATTCACTGACAATTTTTGAAAATACTATTATTAATGTGAAGCTTAAAAGTTATATAAATAAATTAAAACCACCTTCAAAGAAATAAACTTATACTACAACTTACGTAAATTAATTAAGCCAAAAAAGATAATAAATATTTTCTAGTTAATAATAATTTTTATTTCCCAAATGAATAATGTTTTAAATTGATTGTGACATATGTCATGAATCCTAAATTTAAAAATATTCAAATAAGTTGAGAAATTAGCTCATAAACTTTTATGAGATTCATTTTTTTTGGCAAGAGATTTTTCATTTTGTGAATACTCTCTCTGTTCAAATATTCATTGATATCAGAATTTACTAAGTAAATTCTGAAGTGATAAAAAAAACACAAGGTTATTATATTTAAAGGTATTAGTGGATATCACTATCTCAGGATTAGTTATTAGATTTTATTTAATTTCATGGTAAATGCGTTTAAAACCATACTGTGTAATTTATCAAAAATATATCTAAAAGGAAACTTTTGTCTTGAATAGATGTTTATTAAATTTTAAAGTCTAATGATAGCTAAAAAAAACAATCCCCACACCTCTGAGGAAATTAATCAGATCAGAATAGTTTTGATTTTTAAATTATATTTGGACTTAATAAATCGTTAGAAGAAATCTATTTATTATTATATTAGACTTTTCTTTCATCATCAAAAATGACTGTACCTTCACTAATTACTTTAAGGATTATTGGCTACCCATATTGTAGCCATATGGTTGATGAATAAATATAATATGCTTACAAACAGAAAAAATATAAAAAACCTTCTTGGCTAAGGTATTATAGGAACTTGTAGTGATTTAGCCAAACTATTATTGTAGATGGTACTCATGATTTAAGTCTGAAATTGAGAATCAGTCAAGCTCAAATATGATGGATTTATATTGGCTTCTTGTATGATGATTTAAAGTTCATTTATATAAATTCCTCTGCCATGATTAAGATTCTGCCATTATTTTCCATATCTTTTGATCTAAAGTATAACATATCTAATCCTTGTACATCAGATGCAGCGTAATTTATAAAGTTAAGAAACCTTCACTTGAAGGTTCACATTTTTCAACAAAAAAAAAGTTTGAACCAAACCTCTAATTAAAATAATACTGAAATATTTTGATCAGAAAAAACAGGAATTTTGTAAAACCTAGATAGAATATAATTAAAAATATGGATTCAACCAAAATAAAGGACACCCTTTTAAATATAAAGCAGACAAATTTATGGTCCAAAATTTATAAAATGACTTAATTTAAAAAAAAAAATT
The DNA here is from genome assembly GCA_028023455.1 of Epiperipatus broadwayi. Taxonomy (NCBI): domain Eukaryota; kingdom Metazoa; phylum Onychophora; class Udeonychophora; order Euonychophora; family Peripatidae; genus Epiperipatus; species Epiperipatus broadwayi. The sequence continues at coordinate 7,639 of JAQFVV010000738.1, read as the reverse complement.
CTCTATATCATTTTAATATACATTAAAACCATTAAATGAAACCTCTATCTGAGAAATGAAAGTGCTTTTATTATGAAAATATCTTTAAAGTTGATGCTTTTAATTATCTTTAAGGTTATCCCAGAATCAGTTATTACCATTTTTTTTTATAGCAACCATTAGGGTTAATTTTATTGGGCTGTATGCTAAACAAACTATTTGTATGGGTAAAATACATTACAAAAAAAAGCAGAAATAATTATATTGGTCATTTGGGAGAATCACTGAAGAAACAATATACCTTAGCTCTTAACTTTCTTATTAGTCTTATTTAGTATTTCATCTCTATGCATGTGCATTTCATTTTGCAGTTTTTCCAGTTATCTCTTTTCAATATCATCCATTTTAATTTTCTTAATTGACTATGTGATATTTTCTTAATAGAATATAATTCATTTTATATCTTGTATTATGATTAAAGCATTGAACTGTCAAAGTATAAACCCAGGATATTGTCATACTCTGAAGAATATTTATAAAAGTGCAACAGCAGCAATTAGATTACATAATAATACTTGGAAGATTAACATTGAGTTGGGTGTAAGACAGGGTGACTCCATATCTTCAAAACTTTTTACAGCAGTGTTGAAAGAAGTATTTTGTGAATTAAAATAGGAAGCTAAAGGAATAAATTTAAATGGAGATTATTTAAGTCATTTAGATTTTGTAGATAATGGAGTTGTTTTTGCAAACAATGCTTCAGAGCTTCAGGAAATGTTGCAAGAGTTACCAAATGAAATTAAGAAAGTAGGACTAAAAGTAAATGTTCAATGGGTTTTCTCAAAAGACGAAAATAAAGATTGATTATGATGAGTTAGAAGAAGTTAATAACTACAAATACCTTGGTCAAATTATTATTACAGATGGAAACATAATGAATGGAATTAATTATAGAATTAAACATGGTTGGAGTGCTTTTAGTAGAAATAACTTAATACCAAAAGGAAATATGCCTATGTGTTTGAAAATGACGTTTTTTAATAAATGTATTTTACCATTTCTTAATTATGAATCTGAGATTTGGACACTTAATAGAAGAGAAATACAGAGATTTCAGACCACTTAAAGAAGTAAGGAGAGATGCATATTAGGAGTAACAAGAAGAGATCGAAAATGCAATATATCGGCAAGAGAACAAATGGGTGTTACTGACATCATTGAAAAAATTAAAAGACTGAAGTGGAGTTGGGGTGGACATATTGCTAGAAGAGATGATAATGAATGGACATTTGAAATTTTAACTTGGATTCCAAGAGATTGTAAAAGATCAGAAAGAGACCACATATAAGATGGATGGATGAAATAAGAAAGTCTGTAGAGGTGATGTGGAGAAGAGAAGCTAGAGATCAGAGAAGATGGATTGAACTTGGAGAGACCTTCATCCTGCAGTGGATTGATAATGGTTGATAATGGTATATAATTTTCACACAATACATATATTAATGGTAGTGCACTAATGAAGGCAAGAGAAAAATTCCAGCTGATATCAATTCTCAGTAGATGTCTTACTAAGAAGATCTATGATCACATGATGACAGAATTTCAAAATCTTCATTATATGCAAGCCTGTATCCCCAATGAACAATATTTAGAAATTATTTCTCAATTAAGAGCATTTTTTTTACTTCACATTTCCCAATCCTGTAAAAGATTTACTAGGAAAATAATACAGAAAGATAAAAGTTTACTTCTCTAATACTGGATGGTGCAATGATATATCTTTTAAAATCCATACTCTAAATTTTATTTTAGTATTAATTAGAAATTATTAATTAGAAATTAAGTTTATAGTTGGCCAGTACATTAATGGTACTAAGTGGCTAGGGCATTGATGATCATCAGTATGTTTTAGTATACCAGCATTCATGTTTTAATTATTATATTCTTATGGATTACCACTTAAGTTTGTGCATCCAAATTATTGTTTAGATAGTCTGCCCCAAGATTAGCAAGGGCTAATAGTGGACCACTTTCAAATCCAGTCACAAGGTTGTCTGTAGATTTTATTTTTTGATCATTTATGATAATGAATGATTATTATTCTCTGTAATGCTGTTGAATTTATAGTTAGTTTTTGTTTTTGCTGATGTCTCTGATCCATTCCTCATTATATTCATTATTATTCCTATTTATATTTAGTTTTATATTTTGTTTATTTGTGAATGATGATGGTCTCCTCACCTCTAGTTCACTCCTGTTTATCATACCATTATAAATAGTGTCACATACAGGATGCCATCTGTAATGATGTGGAGTTGGGTGAACCCGGGTTGATAGTACTCCATCATCATTCTCAACCCCAATTAATCAATCTAAATTTAAATATACAATGATTATAATGAATAAGCATGAAAGGAATGAACATGAGAGATCATCAAAAATAAAGACTAAGTATAAGTTCATCCAGAATTACAGAGAAGAATAATAAATAAATAAATCAACCTACACTCTTGTGATTGGATTTGAAAGTAGTCCATTATAGATCAGACTAATTATTTAGCTCTTGCTGAGTTTGGGACAGATTATATAAACAATAATTTGGTTGCCCAAACATAGGTGTTAATCCATAAGAATATAACAAAAAATAATGCCGAGATTCAGAAAATGCTGATCATTATCAATACCCTGGCGATTTAGTAGCATTAATGTACTGGCCAACTATAAACTCAATTTCTATTTAATAGTAAAGTAAAATTTATAAAATGTAATGTATTGACTTTAAAGGATATCTCTTTGTGTCAACCAGGATCATCATCATCAACTAATGTCCATAACATTAAGCAAAACCCCAGTTCATATAGCTGATCATTATGCATAAATCCAGCTCAGGGAGCAAAAGCTTTATATTGTTACTGTGATCAAGAGATAATACCAATTTATAATATTCTAAATCTATTCTAGGATTAAATGAATGCATTGGATTAATTTAATGAAATATAAATTAATTAGAAACAACAATAATATTAAAATGAAAATAAAGTCATCTAAGTATGCTATAAATATAAATTTGGCATTCTGATTTTGATCAAAACAATACAAAAAAAATGGTATTACATTATAACTTACATATATCTCACTAGGTTTACATAAAGCACACATATCAATAAATAATTGTTGAGTGTTTTAGTGTTAAGGAATGGGATAGAAGAATAGATGCATTAATAAAGAATAGGGAGTTGGAAAGATGGAGAGCTAGTATGGAGAGTAAAAAGAGTTTAAATATTTATAGAAGTAAACAGAATATTGGGTGCAAGTTAATTTATGATAATAGCAAGGAAAGTAGTTTACTGTTTGAGGCTCTAATGGGATCTTTAGCAACAATGGAATATACATGTAAATTGAGAAATATGGGATATTTAGTCTGCAAGCTGTGTAAGGAAGGTATAGAAAACATTAGGCATCTGTTACTTGACTGTAAATGTCTGAAAGCAGAAAAGATACAAATAATGAAGTTGTGGAAGAATAAATATGAACAAAGTGATTATAAAGAAAGTGGCTTATTGGTTTTTATGCTGGGTTTGGAAAAAGATAAAGGGGTTTTAGATCTAAAGGCCATGGGGTTCACAAAGATTATGTTGTAGAAATGGGATGGAGCAGGGTAGAAAAGAATATGGGGAAACTTGGGATGGGGGATGGAAAGGGATTTAAAGTGGCTAACAGGTTTCTCTGGGCATAGTTGCTGAGAGATTTCTGACTCCATATAAGGAGGTCACAGTGCATCACATCACATATGTGCTGTATAATAATTTGAAATTAACATCTTTGAATTAGCATAAATCAATAATAAAAATTTATTTGTATACATCTTTACATGTATCACAGAGCTCAGAGGAACAGCAACACAAACTCTGTATTTTTGGATCATGCTAAACAATCTGGATACAACTTCACACTTGACAATCCCATAATATGATGCTCAGAATCAAACAATCATAAAAGAAAAATAAAGGAGACATTTTACATTAATTGAAACATCCATGCTATTAATAGGAAAGACACTTGCTTCGAAATCTTGAAGAAATGAGCTACGTAATACTAGCTTATTTGAATATTTGCATATATTTTACTATACATTTTATGAAGGCTATGAATATGAGGCATGGATCCTCGAAAACATTAAGCTGATAAACTTTAATATTAATTTATATCTTCTTTATTAACAATTATAAATAAGTGTTTTTTGTTACGTAATAATTAATTTTAACATATATATGATTGATGACTGATTTTAATATATATGGGTACTCATTCAAATTTATGTGCACACATGGGCATTTATAAAAAAATAAAATTATTAAATCCATATATTTTTACAATAAAATTAACTCGATGTTGAAAATAACCATAAACTGTACACGTATATGCATATTATTATTATTTCATTAATAATCAAAGTTATCAATTAATTCATTTCTTATGGTAAGTGAAAGTTTTTTTTTTTTTAAAAAAAAAACATTATTGTTACACTTAGCTTAGAAAGTTCAGTTAAAATTCAGGCTTTTATGGCTTCATTTTCAATATTAATTATTTCTTTCATTATTATAGTTTTAGTTAAATAAATCTTGTAATTTAAAGATTTAACTACATAGTCGAGTATTTAAAATAATTGTTATTTTCAATAAATATTTGACTCACCAGTTAATTTCTTCCATCAGTGCTTCATATATATGATGCAATATTTTGTCTATGCTTCTCTACATATGAAGGCATATATATAAATTATAGCAAGATAATCTCTTCAGCAAGTCAGTGTTATCTCTTGGTAAGCTGGGTCATACTTTGAGAAAGATATAAATTGGGTAACTGTTGACATTCAGTCAGTTTTCCATCCAGTCTCTACAATTTGATAGGCTTTATCCAGATTGTCTGGCATACAGACAGACTATAAACCACAGAAAGCTGGCCCTTGCTTCCAAGTGAATTCAAACTCTACCATTGTGACACTAGCAGCAGGAGCTGGATACACTGTCTCTTGTCTTTAGTTATAATTTCATAATATTACTGTAAAACTGTCATCTCCCCTTAATAATCTTTAAATTCATCTTTTATACCAGGAGTGGGAAACTGCCAGCCCACAGGCTACATATGGCCTATGATAATGTTGACTCTGGCCCATCCTGTAAATGCCTAAATATAGGAAATCCATACCTGACTACAGTCACTCTAAAGTGCAATCTTTAGGCCTAACACTCACATGTTCATATAACATTTACTTTATCCTAATGCCATGAGAAATATAAAATTCTAATTATAAAAATTATTAGAATTTTATCATAACTTAAGTAAATTTAATTATAACTTCTAAAATACCAATTTTATGTTACAAAATATAAAAGTATGGTAGGAATCATGCTGCAAATAATGTTAATTTTGGTTTTTAAAGAATACTTCTATGCTACATCAGAGTATTATTTCTAGTTATTATTGAAGCATAAATTGAACAAAGTTTCTTTGGGTTTATTGCAAAAAATAATATAGGTCCATGTTATGCTATAAGTAAGTTTATGCCTTTTCTAATTATTACAATTTTTAATTTAATATAATTTATAGCCTATAAAATGAACCAATTAAAAAAAAATAAAAGTTGATGCCAAATGCCAAATTTTCAATGCTAATTGGATATTCAGGTATTTATTTGCAAATATAGATGATAAAGCTGTTTGTTTGATTTGTAATGAAACTATTTTCATTTTTAAAGAATATAATCTGAAAAGGTGTTTTTCAACAAAATATTTCATGAAATATAAACTAGCTACAATTGGTTCCTATTTAAGTCATTAAATATTGCATTTACTTTTTTTAAAAAATACATTGATAATTTGGTAATTCAAGTAATATAACTTTTTTAGATTCTGATTTTTTTTACTAAATTGTTCAATCTTTTCCAGCCTGTGTTATGATACAAAAATTTTATTCAGCCCACTGATGAAAAAAGTTGCCCACTCCTGTTTTATACTGTCTTGTGGAATTTGAAAAATAACAATTAGTAAATTTTTACTTCTTTATTTTGATTAATTCTCCTTAATTACAACTAATTTTTTTTCTAAAATTATTTTTTTATCTTTTAAATAGCATCAGATTGTATATTGTACTAAATTTTATCAAATTATACAAACTTTAATTAAAAAAACTTTTTAAATTTAATTAAAATAGGTAGTGGAATTTTATAATTAATAGTATATCTATTGTAACATAAAACAAGCTTGCTTTAGATCTCTTTTTTTATTTTAGATTTTTTTTTTAATTATCAAAATCAGAAAACATTAAATAGATCTTTTTAAATGTTTAACTCATAATAATTTTTTTAAAATTCAAAATTATTATTTAACTTTTAATTGTTATTACAGGGTAATATAGAAAATATTTATGAAAAAATTTATTTGTGGTTATTTCTACTTTGCCTTTCAACTTTATATATATATGTGCACTCACACTACTATGTTGTACATCATGAAACACAATGATCTCAGGATATATATTACTAGATATTTTTCTATAAGTTAATATGAATACTCCTCATGTATACATCATAATTATATATGTGTGTAATAAATCATTAAGTGACTTAAAATCTGAAAATATCCTTTTCAGTAAAAAGTATTTGACAATTTTGGTTGGATTTTTTAAAAAAAAATACCAAAATTATATTGTAAACTAGTATGATTTTAGTTTAAATTGATTTGGCACTTATAGTTTATATATATATATAAAATTAAGACCATGCTAATGAGATCTAAACAAGCTTTTTTATTTATTTTATTTTTTATGATAAATGCTATTACAAGAGAAGGCATTCAAATCATTTTTTATCTTGGATTGTCCCCATCCCCAGACCAGTTTCGACCTATGGGTCTCTTTAGTGAGGAGTTGGAACATTAGATTCAAAAAACCATCTCAAGCTAAGCATTTATCTAAAAGTTAATTGTCAAGAAGAAGATCTGAAACTTTTAGACGTCTACATGTCTTGAAAAAAATACATTACATTTTAGTGTATTCTAGGATATTATTATTATGGCAAGTTTAAATAAGCAATACAATTTTTTCCCCATATGTCATAGCATCTTCCAGGATGCGAACCCACAACCTTCTGCAACCAACTACTTGCTTGCAAGGCAGCTGTGATGACCTCTCGGCTAACAATGCTTGACATGTAGACGTCTAAAAGTTTCAGATCTTCTTGACAATTAACTTTTAGATAAATGCTTAGCTTGAGTTGATTTTTTGAATCTAATGTTACAACTCCTCATTGAAGAGACCCATAGGTTGAAACCAGTCTGGGGATGGGGACAATCCAAGATAAAAATGATTTGAATGCCTTCTCTTGTAGTAGCATTTATCATAAAAAATAATAAAAAAAAAGCTTGTTTAGATCTCATTAGCATGCTTTTAATTTTACATATTTGTAAATGCAAGCTATATATAAGTCATGTGACATCTGACTTTTTATTATATATATATATTGTAACAGTCAGAATCGTCTATCTTGCTAACACACTGCAGAATTCAAACCCCAGACACGAAACTGAACATGCTAGGAGGGGTTGCCTTCTAGATATACTAAGTTCAAATCTAAAGTCCAAATTTCACAGCACCATCTACG
>JAQFVV010000737.1:177705-244845 GCA_028023455.1 Epiperipatus broadwayi | reverse complement strand
ATGACCTACAGACAAGGGCACAATATATATATATATATATATATTGTAATGGACAATTGAACAAACATATGCTGACCATGTTGTAGCATCCAAATGTAATGGAACGTACTTTTACTCCATTATACCAATCATCAGTTAACTGGGGCCTACACTTTGTGGTGCTAAATGTAATGGAATATATATATATAAACATATTATACATCAAATGTAATGGAACATCAATATATGAGAAGAAAATAATGCTTCAAACATTGGATGATAAATGTACTGGAATATATGTAATCTAAATGAATCCAATTGTTGAGAAAGCCTAATATAATAAATTGTATTATTTAAATGAAGAAAGATAAAATTATCCCAGTTATATTTAAATAAATTGTTTATATGCCCTTCCAACTAGCTATACATGAAATAAATCTAAAATCATACAGAGCAATGAGATCTATCCTTATAATTTATTCTCAAGGTTGATATGACTAACTAATCAAATATAAATATCAGAAACACAGGGAATTCTATTAAATCCAATATACACATCTAATAAGTGAATTTATGTATATCTAAACATATCAATGAACAATAATATGTGTAAGTAACCTAAAGACTAAACAGTAAGTGAAATATGAAGTTATCCTCTATTAAATTGTAAATTCAATTAATTTCATAATGACTCTGGCACTAAAAAAAAAAAAGAATAAAATATTAATACTCTTGCAAATAAATTACAAAGGCATTACTTATAAAATAAATAGTACATCCTTTATTTTTATATTATAGTTTAATTTTAGGTAGTATCAATGTTTTAAATACAAACGCAAATACAAAAAAAAAATATACATATATACTTGCAATAAGTATATATATTAAATAGATAAACATATTTGTGCTTAACAAGTATGCATTAATATAAACATAAATCCATATTTATTTTTTTCAAATATTCAAAATTAAAAAAAAAAAATATTATATCCAGAAAATATAAAAATTATTGTTTAGGTCTGCATAAGAATTATTATATGAAGTTAAAAAAAAAAAAAAGAAAATAGATAAATAAATATAAAAAAATTTTCTAATAAAATTTACGAATATAAATTTCATTTATTAATATATATATATAGCAACTCATATGCAACCCAAACCTATATGTCATTCTTTAAGATTTTAAATTACTTAAGTGTTAATTTTGATCCTGTTAAACGTTTATTGCTGTTAGAAAACAAGACGCTTGAATTGAATAGAATGATATTTATAAAAACGTTATATTTTTATAATTAAAAATAAAAGTAAAAAAAATATCGATCTCAAATATATATACATATCATTTATATTAACAAAATTATTTACTACCTTTCAAAGTTCACTTGTTTATTTTTCTTTTCAAAAGTCAACTTATTCCGTTGTTTTATTCCTTTATCCGTCTAATATTAGAATGCATTCTATCTAAAGTTAAATTGAAGAAATACCACGTTAGAAAAAATTATTGGTTTCCAAATGCACATATATACTTCACTTTTTTAAAATTTCTCTCCTTAAAAAAAAAAAATTGACGTGTTAAATCCAATATATTAATTAATTTTAGTTACCTCCATATTATTATTAGATTGACCATTATAGATTCCAGATAGCTATATCAAATTTCAGCTTCAGACGCAATGAAATTCATGTGTTGAAATTTGCTTAGTTTTTCTTTTTAAATTGCTTTGGAATAAATGAAAGAAAACGGTGCAGCTCCTTGGCTGCAATATATATATATATTAGCCAGTATTATTTATTACAGAAATTTATCTTATTCCACTATTCTTTAGAATGGCAATTTCAAAGAAACAAAGTACAACAAATTTTTATCCTTCAGTTTGTTTAATCACTATCTTAATAATAATAATGGCTTCTTTTGTTGTTGCTGTTGTTCCACGTGCTAGCAAAATGCTGTTTTGAAAACCATTGTTACATATGTTTTCTTTTAAACAATCAACATTTAAAAAAAAATTAACCATATAAAAAATATTAAATCGAAAATTTATTTGACAACTTCAAAAATATATATATACATAAATAATAATATTGCATTTTTTTAATAATCACTACAAATAAAATAATCTTTTTTTATAATCAACAATTTATATGTCTTTATTTATCTTTATTAATTAAATATTCACAGCAATGTACCATTAACTAATAAATAAAATAATATATCCAAACAACTATAACTAATAACCATAAACAATAATAATACTCCATATATATAAACATCAAATCAAAGAGATTTTTTTAAATAACAAATGATTTTTAAAATATAGATATATTTATCAATATTTACAATACCCCCTAATCCACTGGAAAAAAAAATGTCTTTGCAAATAACTAATGAATTATGAGATATTGGAAAAAAAATACTTCTCAAATTTGTAATCTTTCTAAGGACTAACATGGTTTAAAGAATATTACTTTTCTTATTAATAACTATATTCATTTGTTCATATCTATCTTTCAGATTATCTAGATCTTTGTCCAAGTTTTCTTTAAAAAAAATAAATCAAAAGTGCCTTTTTAATTCTTCTTGAAAAGAATTTCCAGTATGTTGAACTCTGTGAAGAAGTTTGCTTTGATTTACAAGATTTCCGTATAATGATTTGATATAATTCAATTGCTTTTGAATAATTTTGGGATCAGTATTTAAAGATTTTGCTATGATCTCCTTAGATTCTGTCTCTATATTCTTTACATATATGCTAACTTGATCATAAGCACTAACATAATTCTTAATTTTATTAATAACAGTTGCTACTTTATCAGACAATCTATTATCTTTCATTTGAATATCATGATAAATATCATTGGCTTGAGCAAGTCTTTGATTTACTTCAATTGTTCTATGTTTAATTGAAAATAATACTCTGGGCAATTTTGAATGGTATTCATTCAAATTTTCTAAATAATCCTTTAAAAATCACAAATCAGATTGATGTGATACAATTTCAGCATTAAAAAATTTCTGAAAATCATTTTGAAAATCATTCTGTGCTATATTAATTCTTTTCAGCTTAACTTTAGGTTTACTTAAATTTCTTCCTTTAGCTATATTTTCTCAAAGAAAATCTTTACTAATCACATCATCACTTCTTATTTTAAGTTTAATTTTAGCTTTGCCAATTTCTTTTTCCTCATCAATCATCCTTCTACCAAGATTGAGATCAAATATCTTTTTACTCAATCTTTTAAATTTTACCTTTGCTTTTCCTACATCTCTTTCCTTGTCAATATTCTCTCTAAGAAAATCAATATTATTTATCATTCCATCTATAACTTTAAGTCTAACTTTGGCTTTGCCTACTTTCATCCTTCTATTACAATTTTCATAAATAAAATTCTCTTTAGGTTTCTTTACCTTCTTATTTCTATCAAATTTCAATAAGTTATATATTACAAACTTTGTTCTGCTGGGATACTTGTAAAATAACTCATTTCTATTGCAACAATGGTACAAATTCCCATTCAAATACTTATGCTCTAATATATCTAAAAATATACTTTCTTGGTACCATACAAAATTACCATGATACTGTTCTTTATAAGATATTATCTTATGATTAAGATAATTTGTCATATCCAGACAAAATTTATTGAATTCAACACTCATGTTACTAGATACTAAACACTTTGCACACACTCTACCATCATTGGCTATAGATTGAGAAGAACTACATTTATATATTATGTTTTGCCTTTCAAGCAGTTTATTACAATAGTAATAATCCCTTGCATCCAAGTTATATGTGCCATTAACTAATAAATAAAATAATATATCCAAACAACTATAACTAATAACCATAAACGATAATAATACTTCATATATATAAACATCAAATCAAAGAGATTTTTTTAAATAACAACAAATGATTTTTAAAATATAGATAGATTTATCGATATTTACAATATATATATATATATAAAACATTTGTGCAAATGTGTGTATCTGATATAACCTTATAATGAAATGGCTTGCACTTTTTCATTCAAATTTGAGTGAAACTGAACAATTTTATGGATTGCTGTGGATTATCCAAGCAAGGTTATAATGGTTAGTTATTATTAGCTAGAAAAAAATAAATTATATCCAGCAAATATAAAAATTATTGTTTAGGTCTGCATAAGAATTATTATATGAAGTTAAAAAAAAAAAATGAAAATAGATAAAAAAAATTTCTAATAAAATTTACGAATATAAATTTTATTTATTAATATATATATATATAGCAACTCATATGCAACCCAAACCTATATGTCATTCTTTAAGATTTTAAATTACTTAAGTGTTAATTTTGATACCTGTTAAATGTTTATTGCTGTTAGAAAACAAGACACTTGAATTGAATAGAATGATATTTATAAAAACGTTATATTTTTATAATTAAAAATAAAAGTAAAAAAAAATATCGATCTCAAATATATATATATATATCATTTATATTAACAAAATTATTTACTACCTTTCAAAGTTCACTTGTTTATTTTTCTTTTCAAAAGTCAACTTATTCCGTTGTTTTATTCCTTTATCCGTTTAATATTAGAATGCATTCTATCTAAAGTTAAATTGAAGAAATACCACATTAGAAAAAATTATTGGTTTCCAAATGCACATATATACTTAACTTTTTTAAAATTTCTCTCCTTGAAAAAAAAAAAATTGACATGTTGAATCCAATATATTAATTAATTTTAGTTACCTCCATATTATTATTAGATTGACCATTATAGATTCCAGATAGCTATATCAAATTTCAACTTCAGACGCAATGAAATTCATGTGTTGAAATTTGCTTAGTTTTTCTTTTTAAATTGCTTTGGAATAAATGAAAGAAAATGGTGCAACTCCCTGGCTGCGATATATATATATATTAGCCAGTCATGTTTATGTATTTATTACAGAAATTTATCTTATTCCACTATTCTTTAGAATGGCAATTTCAAAGAAACAAAGTACAACAAATTTTTATCCTTCAGTTTGTTTAATCACTATCTTAATAATAATAATGGCTTCTTTTGTTGTTGCTGTTGTTCCACGTGCTAGCAAAATGCTGTTTTGAAAACCATTGTTACATATGTTTTCTTTTAAACAATCAACATTTTAAAAAAATTAACCATATAAAAAAATATTAAATCGAAAACTTATTTGACAACTTTAAATATATATAAATAATAATATTGCATTTTTTTAATAATCCCTGCAAATAAAATAATCTTTTTTTATAATCAACAATTTATATGTCTTTATTTATCTTTATTAATTAAATATTCACAGCGATGTACCATTAACTAATAAATAAAATAATATATCCAAACAACTATAACTAATAACCATAAACGATAATAATACTCCATATATATCAACATCAAATCAAAGAGATTTTTTTAAATAACAACAAATAATTTTTAAAATATAGATAGATTTATCGATATTTACATATATATATATAAAACATTTGTGCAAATGTGTGTATCTGATATAACCTTATAATGAAAGGCTTGCACTTTTTCATTCAAATTTGAGTGAAACTGAACAATTTTATGGATTGCTGTGGATTATCCAAGCAAGGTTATAATAGTTAGTTATTATTAGCTAGAAAAAGAGAAGTAGACAAAATTATTGGTCTAAATGAAATGAAAATATATTAATTTATAATATTGATGTTGAAAAATATCTTTATATTCATTGTTACTTTTATGAAAGATGCAAGAAAAGTCTTTATTCTTCAATGTACTGTTTAAAACTTAATTACATCTTGCATTGACATATAAGAGATAATTATAAAACAAGTGTATTTTTTTATTATTTTAAAAATGTTCCTTTTGCATATATTTATATATGTGTGTATATTTTAAAAAAAATTTCTCTGGTTTTATTTTATTTAATCAACACTTGTAATATTTTTGTTTATATATATAAAATAAATGATCTTAATAGCAGTTCCGATCACTCTATTCCAGAGTTATTTATTGCAAGTTTGAGAAATCAATTTACTGGATACTTATGGCCATTTATATTGAGTAATATGAATATAATAGTACTATCTTATAATGTTCATTAATTACTTGAGATTAAAATAGATGGTTCTGGAGAAGAGAAAAAGATTATTTAATGTTTTGTAGATATCCATTAATAAATACAATGCAGTGGTGAATAAACAAAGATGGCACTGAGAGATAATTAGTTAAAAAAAAATTAAACAACATTAAAATGACTATCAGTTATAAAACAAACAGAATGGAATTTCAGTCTAAGATTGAAATTTTTATCAATACAACCCAGCAGTTATTAGAAAATAGTGCCTATTTACTCATATATTTTAAAATTAAAATTGTAATTGTAACAGCTAGCAAAAAAGACCATACTTTATGATATTATAACATGATGCATATTATATACAGTTTATATTATCATCAATTAAAACTCAGTAAATTAAGAAATATATAAAAAATAACTTTAATATCCATTGAATATACATTTACAATATAGTGAAGCCATACTGTATCTAATTACATGATTTTAATTGCATGCTATCCAAAGAAAAATATAAATAAACAAATAAAAATATAACTACTCAAACAAAAAACTCCTTTAAAATGCATAATTTTATAATATTCAGCAGTCATTTTTTGATACTTATATATTAGATCTGCTGACTGCATTTGCAACAGCAAAAAGCCAGATCTTTCTTTATTGAAAGGGGGTGGGTGTTGTGATAGCAGAATGCTGTTGTTGTGACTTTAATATAGCATATTAAAGAAGTCAAAACTTGGAAAAATGTTATTAAAAAGTCGCAAGTACACCATTCTCCATCCACATGGACAGCAGGTCTAATGTGTAAGTACCTGCCATTTTTCCTTCTCTGAACATTATATTATTATTATTATATATATTGTACCGGTCAAAACATGTTTATCCATCTAACATGAGCTGGAACTCACAAATTGTACTTCAAACCCAGTCAAGCCCAAGATTTAGATCAGGGACAAGTCTGAATTCGAACCCACTCTCTAAACCCCAGATCTAACATCGAATGAATAACATAATAGTGGTGGCACATGAGAATTAATTTTAAGCTGGCCCACTAGCAAAGCGGAGAAGACAATGAGACATCTATTAACTATTACTAAACTAAAATATATATATGCTTAGCTATATGTGTGGAAGTGGAGGAAAAGAAATTCGAACTACTCAAACAATTTAGATAATAAAAATTAGTTTAATATAATGACAACTTATTTACATACATTTATAAATTAATTGCAACCATTAGTATGTGCATGAATGAGCAAACGGTAGATGATTACATAGTGTCATTCACGCTATTATTTCTCATATGCTCTTTATTAGCTAAATAATATATTATAAATAAGCACACATCTTTGGTGGGTCCAATATTAAGATGCCAATTGTTTATTAAAAAGGATTACATAATATTGCCATTAACACTTTGATTTATGGTTCTGAAACATGGTGACTAACATATTACTTCGGGGGGGGGGGGAGCATTCCGAGATTCATAACAGATATAATATAAACCATTTTCACACCATTATGGTCATGAAAATAAATAAAATACATTTGAAAACATATTTGATTATATGATAAAATACTTAATGAAAATTCTTTTAATTAGCACTGGTAAGAAGAACGCTTTATTTCCCCCCAAGGCAAATACTCTTAAATACAGAAATACATTACGATGATGGGATTATATAATAAGATTGAAATAACATTATAAATTAATAAAGTTAATAATATTCAGCATTTATATATATATTGAGCAAAATACAATTTTAATATTATTACAGCACTAAAATTAGATCATAAGCAAAAGAAATAATAATAATAATACGAAGTTTGGGCAGTACTGACATAATAGCAAATAACTAAGAGGAAAAAGGTCATGCTTCTGGATGAAAATGAAGTCTAACACCCCCTTTTCTAGGGCAGTGCTTAGAGAAAAGTGGATAGGCATGGCATAACCCAGACTTTTACTGGTATAACCAACACAAGAGGTCTTTTTATACAAAATAAAAGGATAGGCATAGCGTGTGCCAGACTTAGGGAATCACCACCAGAGGCCTTTTTATACAAAATAAATGGTCCTGGGTAGATCAACTATCCTCAGGACAAGACTTGAGAAATAAATCTATGGGTTTGAACTTGTCACAACCCCCAGATTAGAAGACTAGAAGCACGTAATATATATAAACATGAAGATAAGGGCGAATGTCAGTAACACAGTAATGATACATGTCACTAATGACATTGAATAAGTTTACTGCTTTAAAAATAAAGGACCCTAGTTTGAATGTTAGAATTTATATAATTAATTTGCTATGCCACTAGAATATACATAGAAAGATTTAGATTTCATTTAATAAAATATATGTTAAGATTTGACCCCCTGCTTTTCTGCTATTTAAAATAAATAAATCCCACCTTTGCTGATTTTATAATAACTGGAATATTTAAGTACTGTATTTGATATTTTTAGAGTAAATAAAAAAGACTAGCAGTTATATAGAAAACAAATAATCGGTTATCTTTTCAGAATTGAATAACATTTATACAATAAATAAGGTTTCTATGTGTTAATTAGCTTGAGTTCTGGATTCACCCCGGGTAGAAAATCCAGAGTTAAACAAATATATATTTTTTATATTAAAACATAAACATAATGTTCACTTGCAAAACAATCTGGTGAGTGTATTAATTAATAATGCATTATATTATAAGGGGACGTTAATTCAGGGAGGTTTACTTAAAAAGAAAAAAAAGATATTAGAAATTCAACTCGTCAGATTGCTTGAGATTGGCATATTAATAACTAAAATAGACATATAAAATCAAGTAATAAATAACTATAAATAAATGACCAAAATTAAAAAAAGTGAGAGCATATGAGAGAAAATTAAATATGTAGAAATCATTTAAGAGCAAATTATGTACATATTGATTAAAAAAGAGAGAAAATTGAACAATACGTTAGAAATCTTGATAGCAGGATTTGAGATTAGTTAGGCTACATTTATTTTCAAATAGTAGCATAAGAGTTACCTTGTGCAAATTTAATAAGAGTCTATTTTCAAAGTATGGCTCACGCATGGCAAATTGAGGATCCAAATGAATTTTTCTTGGTGACAGCAAGCTTCTATTTAGCATACAAGAGTTCCTTCTTTAGGCTTTTACTTTCTTTCAGGGCAGCAGTTAGATGGTACATTAGCAGGAAAATGACCCACTAGGGTCAGAAAGGTGGTGCATTTTATACTACATCATTTTAAGTTTCAAGCAATGTGTAATATGTTAACAATACAATTCTCTCAATAGTAGCTAATCTATCTGTTGGTGATTTAAAATCCAGCCATTTTATACTCTGCTCAAGTATTTCTGGAATGCTTTTAATTACTTAGTTTTAACCTTAAAATCTAATCTCTGATCTAACAGAAATTCTTACTTTTTCTTTATTCATTGTTTTAAAAGATGCAACTGTTAGATAACATCCAAAAATAAATTCAAATCTATTTCCAGATTAGAAATAGATTTGACAAATATCTTTATAACAAAGAAAATCTTTAATCTTAATCCCCATTTTATTTTAAGTAAAAACTTTAATTAAAAATACCTTCACCAGATTAAAACAATAGTGTTTCCAAACCTTTAATTATTTTTGGACAATAAACGGTTGCATCTTCCATATTGGATTTTATAAAATA
Organism: Epiperipatus broadwayi; assembly: GCA_028023455.1. Taxonomy (NCBI): domain Eukaryota; kingdom Metazoa; phylum Onychophora; class Udeonychophora; order Euonychophora; family Peripatidae; genus Epiperipatus; species Epiperipatus broadwayi. The sequence goes on along the minus strand of JAQFVV010000737.1, from coordinate 235,101 downwards.
CAGTTTAATAGGAAAAAAATACTTTAAAAGAAAAAGTTGTATAAATGACATATAATAAAATATTTTTAAAAAATCAATATTTTGTTAGTATTTTGCTTATATATATATATTTGAGCCGCACTTATGTACTTTAATAAAAAAAGAACTAATAATTAATAAAAAAGAATTAATAATAATTTTAAAAATGTTATTGAAATGTTAAAATTTTATAACTTAGGCATGCATCTCAAATATATACATACATGGCAAAAGGAGTGGGATGGGATATAGGGTTTGAATACAGGTTAGTAGGTGGAAACATGAAGCTCAATCTTAAGCTAAGATTGACTGCTTCAATATATATATATATTAATAAAAATTCTCCACTTTATGTTGAAAGCACATACATTTTATTTTTTCTTTATTATCTTTTCCTTAATTTGATATGCTGTATTTTGCACAATAAAATATTTCTGAATGACATGCTAAAAATTTTACAAAATTTTAGAACATGCTAAAAGTTGATATTGATTTAAGACATCAAAACATTTAAAGAGATCCTAATTTATTGATAGATCACTATTATGTTGCTATAAGAAAAAAAAGTTATCGAAAAAAAATCATCCAGAGCATATATAATAGCAACAAAAATCCATTATTTCACTGTTTAATTTATTTTAAAAATAAAAGTGTGATTGTTAATTTTACTTTCTTATTCTTGCTTCCATGAATGCATGAGTTAACAAATCTTCAGTAAAATATATGTAAATGGGTTCCCCTCAATTTATTATTAATAACCATATTATTATTACTAAAATTTTGTTTATACTATAATCTTGATTTATATGCATACTATACATATAAAAAAGCATCAATGTTATATACAGGGTAAACCAAAAGTAGGTGTACAGTAGGTGGATTAAATGTTATCATTTATTGTCCATATACTTTTGGTTCATCCTATGTGTGTAAATGTTGGCAAATACTGTACACTTGCAATACCATAAGCAATATGTGTTCTATTCTAATCAAGATCTATCAACAAAACACAAACTATTTTACACTATATATATTTGAACATGATGAGGAATTGGAACAAAATACAACATAGTTCATGGCTTTACTGTGTACTTTACTACTAAAATTTATTTTTTAAAAAATCTCTACCATAAATTTATAAACAAATGAAATGTATATTTAGTTCTTAAAGTTCGTTTATAAAAACAGATAAGCAAACTTCTAAGTGTTAAATATTTTTCTCTTTTTTACATGTGCATATGTAAATAACAATGCACTAAGGAACAAAGTTTATTTAAAAATATAATGATTAAAGTTTTGTTTTCACTTTGCTTAGTTGGAAGAATCACTTTTGTTTCCATTTGTTAAAAAACAAAAATAAAAAATCACAAATAATCACATCAGTTGGAAACTTTACTCTTGTTGCTTAGAAACAAAAAGAAAAAAAATACTACATTTTTTTTTCGCTCATAAGTATTAATTTATCAATTTTATTGCATGTAATTTATAAAAATATGTAACTATTAATTTATTAAAAATTAAATAAATATACAATATGTATTTCTATCTAATTAAATAATGTGACTTTGAAAAATATTAATTATTTAAAGAATAATAAAATTAGATTAAAGCTTATAGGTCTGCAAACTATTGTAAAAAATAATTTAAAAAAGGCAATGATAAATATATAGTGTGTATGCATCATGTCAACATTTAAAATCTTTTTTAAATAAAATTGTTAAGATTTTATTACAATCAAATATTGAAAAGTTAAAATGGAAACAGGCATTTATCAGAAGAAATGAATTTGAAGATTTAATCTTCTCATTACCCATGCTAAAGTCTAAATCATATCCTTGACAATTTGGTACTATTATTTTGATATTCAACTACTATCGATCCCTATAAGATGAAGTCTATACAAAATTGATGCAGTTTTTCCTACTTGTAGACTTTTTTTTTTTTACATCATTCTAGGAAACTTATTTGTCTTACCTTATCCATTTCATGTAGAATCTTTTTCTGAGACATTTACTATCTCTGCAGCTTCAGTTTAGCATTTCAGGTCTTCATATATATATTTCCATACTTTGTTTTTAGGCATGAAAGGTTGTATCTTACCTATCTACCTCATATATGTGTATATGTAGTGTTTTTCTAAGCCTTTTATGATCTCCTAGGATTCCATTTAGTAATTCCGATGTTCAAATATATATATATTCTTATTTTATTTTTTATTTTTCAGTCTGAATTGTAGTTATCTGATAATTAATTAAGGCTCTACTTGTTAAGCATATTAATATGTCCGAAGTGATTAGATAATCTTATTGAAAAAAGATTTAAAATATTGCTACTAATTTATATTTAACTTCATAATGCTTTATTATTATATAATAACTTTTCATATCACAATTATGAGCATTAAATTTATAGGATATGTACAAAAAAATAATAATTGAATGGTAATAAAATATCTGTGATATGGTATTTATGTGCTGATATAGTAAGATGATCTTGAATTATATGTTCAGACTAAAATTGTTTTTTTCGTCAATAAAGATTTAAATTTGAAACTTTAGTTCATAAGCAAAATATAGCCATATAATTCTATAATTAAAAATCACTTCTTTTCTTTTCAAAAACTTTATTTGATGTATATATATATCCACTTATTTCCAACGTTTCGACTATCTTTACTTTATAGTCATTTTCAAGGATCTAGAAAAAACATTACATTATAAACAAACTTCACATAATAAAAACAAAAATAATCAAAAATAATATAAAGCATATAAACCCCATAAAATTTAAAAATAAATAAAATACATTAAAATCAATTAAATTAAAAACACAAAACACACCACACTTACTTGACTCCCTTCTCAAAAAACTTTCCCTTTTTACATTTTTTATCCAAAAAACCAATTGTTACAATAAAAAACTTATTTCCTTTTTCTTTCTTATATACTTCAAAAATGAATTTATTTCCAAAAATAATTCTTTATTCATGTCTTATCCAATTCTATTTAAAACAGGTTTATAAACTCTCTTTTACCATTCTTTCTTTATACAATCTAACCCCCTCCAACATTTTAATCTTAAAATCTGTATGTCCAATTTCCTTACTATGTATATTTACATTAGAATTTCTATCTCTCAAATGTTGTTTCAATCTTGACTCTAATTTGTTCTTTGTTGTACCAATATATGATACATCTTTATTCTCTTTTTTACAATCCAAACATTCTATTTTATAAATACCATTCATGTTTTCAACATTCCTATTTCTTATCATATTACCTAAATTACATTTCCTTTTATATATTGGTTTCAACAATAAACCACATTCCTTACCATATTTCTTATTCATATCCCTCATTATCTTTTTAATCTTAAAAAAAGTACTTTTTGACACTTTATACCCACTATACATAAATTCCTTCTTTTTTCTTTCTTTTTTCTCAATTTCCTCTCAATTTTGTCTATATTCTTTTTTCCACATAATTTATTAATAATCTTAATTGGATAATCATTTTTTATTGCCTCATTTTTTATACACTCCATTTCCTCCCTAAATAACCCCTCCTCTGAACATAGATTAATTCCTCTAACTATTCTATTATTAACAATATTAATCCTATGTATGTATTCAATATCTGATTCCCAATTACTCAATAATCCATAAAAAGTATCTTTTCTAAAAATACTAGTCTCAATCCCTACTCTATAATTTTTTATAACTTTTTTAATTTTAACATCCATATAATTAATTGAATTATTTATTTCTTTTTCCATTGTAAATTTTATGTTTTCCTCAATTGAATTAATATATTTTAAAAAACATTCTGATTTCCTTTCATTCCCATTGAATACCAAAAAATAATCATCAATATATCTCACATAAAATATAGGTTTGTATCTAGTATCACCAAAATATCTTTTTTCAAAAAAATCCATATATAATGATGCCAGTAAGCCACTTAAACAGTTTCCCATACTCAGACCTTTACACTGTTTATAATATTTCCCATTGTATACAAATATAACATCCTTACAGCATACACTCAACATGTCATATAATAAATGACTTTCTATTTTAATATTCTTATTACCATCCTTAATATACATTTCCATAATTACTTCAACCGCTTTATTTGGATCTATATTTGTATACATATTACACACATCTAATTTTACAAACCATATATTTTTTACATTATTGTTTTTTTCTAAAAAAACTTTTAATTCTTTTATAAATTCATATGAATTATCAACATTATTTCCTCTTTCTTTCTTTCCATATTTTTTTAAAACCTGTTGTTATATTTAAAGTTACATCATAAACTTTAAGGGTAATTATAATAACTAGTGTGTTAAACCACCATGTTTACAATTTTGTTTAAATTTAGAATAAAGCAGGAAATTTTTCAGACAATTGGATGCCTATCTATTCTTAACTTAAAAAATAAAGCAAAAAAGTAATAACATATAAATTATGATATAATTAGTTACTAGGTGGGCAAGTGACATTTGAGCACCATACTTATAGGCTGAATATATTGATTTCATTTCTTTGACCAAAATGAGGTTTTTGGTCTCTCAATATACCAGCACTATAACTGTATTAAGGCAAGTTTCTGAAAATCTTTGTTTATTAATGGCCACTTTTTAAATTTTATCTTAAATACACAGTGTATATATTTAACCTGTGCTGATGTTTAAATTTGTAATCAGTCTCAGAAAAGGTAGTTGTTGTCCAAAATATTATTTATTATAATTATTTAAGATTATATTATTTTTATTTAATGACTGCCTTCAGGATTATTAATTGCCTCCATAATGCTTTCCTAATTAACAAGAGTATATTAATTGAATTAAAACCGAAAATTAAATTAACATGAAAGAATTGTGATGTTAAGTATAGTTGTGAACTTTCCGTTTAGATTTTATTGATTCAATCACCTTTTACCTTAATGAAGTGTGATACTTGCCAGATGACACCTCCAGCATTAGTCATTAACTTTCTTTTGCCAGAAATCAATTTTAACTAGCCAAAGGTCAATATTAAATCCTAGATATCTACTAGAATGAGAAGAAAAGAAGAAATTATTAAAAAGTAGTTGTGTGTGATTATATGTAATATACATATATAAACTTTTCATTATTAGTTAAAAAAATAGAAGTTATTTGATTTAATAAATAATTAATCTTTAAACCTTAGTTTTTAAATATTTGTATTTAAACCCAATTTTAATGAGACAAATAGATAACAAATAATAATAATATTGTTAATGGTTAAAAAAAAAGTAAGATACTATTTTTTTTTAATGGCAAAGTTTGCATCATGTTTTAGTTGTATTTTTTTTATATAATCATTGTATTGGTATTGTTTTCACCAATCCTGCTAGCTCCAGAGCTTTCTTTATCTCAGTTAAAATAATTAGTTACATATTTTCCAATTAGTATCAGAAGGACTAACTTGTTGGTTCCACTACCTGGAAAAATTATAACCTTAACTTGACATATTCATGGATATTAATTAAAAGCCCTCTGAATTTGATTTCAAGGTCAAGATGTGGCAATCTAAGACATTGGCCTTTATACTCCAGAACAAACTTTTTTTAAAGGAAAATATCAATAAAATATCAAAACTTAAAAAAAAAAATTGATAAATTGTCACAAAAAATAGAAACAAATAATATCCACAAGATGTATTAATACAAAAGATAGTCAATTATAATATTTTTGTATACATAATTAATACTGACATTCAAATTCTTACATAATGAAAATATATAAAATGATCAGCAATATTATAAGCATATCATATAATTTTTAAATTATCAAACTCATCAGATAAACACGTAGCTAATTTATTATGTAACACAAGCTCATTGATTCTTCAGTTACTGCAAAATTAGTTTACAGTGATATCTTTACTGTAGTGCTATGTAATCTATATTATTTACTATCAGTATATTCTGCTGATGCAATAAAGATATATCAGTTAAATTTAATAATACTCATCATAAATCAATGAACAAACCAAATTCATTTCATTATTAATCTTTAGCAACATTGCATATTAATCTATAAAATTGAAGAACATCAACTTTTTCATCTTATTTTACCTATGGTCAGAATGCTTTTTTAAACCCCAATTTCTAGTTCTTTAATAGTTGAAAATCTTGTTTTGCCTTCTGATTGAAAATAATATTGGATATAAAACTTATTCATTTTTTAATACCCTGTGTAGTCTAATTTAGTATTAGAATAATAGACACAAGAACTAATGATTTCTGGATAAAAACTCATATCACTAGTACTGTTCAAATATCACATGACCTTCCAAGCAATTAAGTATTCACTCATTTTTATTTTTTGATTACATCAATATTAACTTAACATGAGACTGTATATTACAAATATTTGAGGTCAGAATTGAATGATCTGCTAATTTTTACTTGTAGTTATATATTGGACTATTTCCATTGTCTAGTTAAATTTTTAAGTGTTTTTTTTTTTAATTCAAATCTTATGTATATTTTTCTATATATATATAGCACACAGGTTAGTATTATATGTTATTGCTAACAATTGAATGTATATAGAAAGTATAAATAAAAGTTTTAATTTTTCTATAAATATTTAACAATTCAAGTAATAAGACATCACAAATCTTCAGATATCACTGCTAATTGTTAAATAGTGATATTATTTTGAGTCTGTTAGCTTTTAATATTTTTTGGACTAAAATTAAAAGACATTATTAATTAATCTTTGAATGAATAATAAACATGCATTAAATATTAAAAAAACAATAACAAATTTTTAAACACATTTTCTCTTTTCAAATCTTTTTTTTTTTTTAATTTTACGAACTATTTTTTAATTTCAATTTCCCCCCCAATTTTTGACCAAATTATATAGGCATTGTCAAAGATTGATTATTCCTGTAAATATTTATATATATACATAAATGTTTGCAAATAATTTCCAAAATAACATAATAAAAATACTTTGTTACATAAATTATAAGGGGTTTTTTTTTTTTTTAATTTCTTGCTTCTTTCATGTGTCTACATCCTTCTACGTTTTAAATGTTAAATATATAAAAAAAGGGAAAACCAGTTTTGAATAGAAAATGTTAGGAATCTGGTATAATTATAAAAATGGGATTATAATAATTGAAACATATTTTATATAAAAATGTAAATTTTAACAAAAAACATATTTGATACATGAAATTAAACAAAAAGTAGTTTTAAAAAATTGTAGTTTATGTAGTAAAGAATTTTTTATTATGTTGTTTTGGAAATTCTTTATAAACATATATGCATATTATAGTTATAATCAGTCCTTAACAATAATCATATAATGTAGTCAAAATAATAGAAGAAAACTAAATAAAAAATGGTTCATAAAAGAAAAAAAACAATATTTGAAAAGAAAAAGTATGTTAAAAGATTTGTTCATTTGTTTTTGTTTTAAATATATTAATGGACAATTTTTGTAAAGAAAATGGTGAAATTTTTACTATTGATTTCATTAATGCGTTAAGTAGTAAAAAAAAATGAAGGAAAGATGTTATCAGTAAAAGCAACTCTTGGTCATTTGTTTAACTAGGAGTTAGCATAATCATTAATAAACAATATTCAAGTTGGAATATAAAAAGCTTTTTGATTAAATATAAAATAGCATAAAGACCATGAATTACGTCGATTGAGTATAAGGTTCAACACAGTAACTGTATCTCACAACTTTTCAGCATATTTACTAGCATCTATTATTGTACAAAATAAAATTTGTAATATATATATATTAGTAAAATGGAAATATTATTATTTATCATAAACAAAAATTTATAGTAAAACAGTATATACTGTTTTACTATTTATGAGTTGGTTTATATAGACATCATTAAATTCCCATTAACTTTTTGTTTCTGTCATTGCCTGTATTTTTCTTTATGAATTAGATAACTATACTCATTTGAGAATGGTTGCTAATGACGATAATGATAACGGTATTTTTTAATATATTAAGCAGCTCATTTTATTATTGATCAGAATAGCATAATTTCTTAACTCTTTAATACTTTGTATAATTTTCAATTTGGTTGGAAAAGATTCATTGCTATTAAAATATCAGATAAATCTTAATATCAACTGTAAGAAATGCCATTATTATTATCATCAAAATATTAATGGGAATTGTATAATATCTATATAAACTAATTCATAAACCACACATATATTCAGATATATCGTAAGCTGTTTTACTAAGTAGTTTGAGATATTTTGATGCTATATTTTATGATGATCATGTAAATCAATTCACAAAACACGTGTCTATATATATCTTATGAGTTTTTTAATTAGTTTATTTTAGATCTTGTGATACCATTTAACCTTTTTATCTATGTTTGTTTTTGAAAGATTTTAATATTTATCTTATTACAACTCTCTATTAACTACATCTTCTAAAAACCTTTTATAAAAGTATTTTTGAAGTGATCTTTATAAAAAAAATATGAATATATAATTCTTAAAAAATTATGCTCAAGTTCATCATAAAATACTTTATATATATATGTATGTCAAAGTGTTGACCAGGACGTGAACCTAAGACAGCTGCTTGGAAGGCAGCTATGCTAACCACTGAACCACCAATGCTTGTTTTAAAGACATATGTTACTATTCTTTCATTAAATGAACCTAATATAGAAGGCTGAGGAATATATTGTTTTGATTTTATGGTTTACCATTGTATTTTCAAAATTTTATGAATATTCTAATGTCAATGGTCTTTACATTTTTTGAATATTAATCTCTTTTTGGGGGGATAAAAAGATGCTATTCAGACTGAAATCTTTTTGACTTGAAAACAGAACAAGCTATTGCAGTTAATTATTCAGTAGATTTTATAATTTACTAAACCTTTTAAGTCATTTCTTAGCAATAAAATGTCTTAAGTATCAGAATTTTTACATTTCTTTGCAAATATTGTATTTATAAATATACAAATTAAGATAATTTACAAACTTACTTGTAATCACTCTAATGGTAGTGTGCATATTAATTAACTTATAGTTATATGTTGGACTACTTTCGTCATCTAGTTGAAATTATTGAATGTTTTTTTTTTAATTTTTCCAAATATTTTCAACTGTTTAATAATACATAGATTAATATGGATATAATACTTTAAGTGATATTATTCTCCTTTCTTTTATATATGTTGTTGGCCTGACTCATGATAGTTCTACTAGGAATCAAACTTGGGATTTTATATTCATGAATACTGATGCTCTAATCAATTAGTTTAATCTATCAAAACCAATATATAGTAAAAATTTTATATAACTTTTATGTGGGTCAACCTGATTTCTCCATTATTTTCTTTTTCATTAGTGACTGGTTTCCAATCATTATGGATTATCACTCTTGTTTGACTTATCAGCTCTTTGTCATTTTTATATGAGCAACTTTTTTCAATTTTCTTCTTTTTATTTATTTCCCTCTGCTCAATAGTGTTGTGTTTTTTTAATCAAATAGATGTTTACTGGTTCATGCATGGGCTGCTACTAGATGGACCTGTTCTTTTCTCTCTAATAATTGATTTATGTTCTTTTAATCATTTTTCAATGGGATAGTTAGTTTCATCAAGAATGCTCATAGATAAATAAATAAATTTTCTACTGATTGTTGCCTCTGACAAAATAATCTACTTTATTACAGCATCAGATTAATTCAGTATTCATGTTTCTAAAGGTTACCAATTTCCTATGTTATCTATCATTGATCAGACCAGCACCATGTGATGAAGAAGAAAGAATAATACCACTAAAAATAATGTTTCATATAACTTGTGGACTTGTTATCAACAATAGGATGTATTAAGAAAAGTATACATACAGTTTGATATTTTTTTTAAAAAAAATTTAACAATTGTAACTAAGTGATGGAAATAATCCAACATATAACTTTAAATAAAATTTCATTATCACAAATTTTCAATCATTAACTAATTGTGGTAGTATATATACATAAACTGTAAATAATTCAATTAATTTAAAAATGAATGCAGTGATATAAAAGGATAAATCAAATTCCCTAAAAAATTTGATGCCATGACTGTTTATTTTCTGATATCATACTGGATAAAGACATCGCACAACTAAAAATCTAAAATATCTGAAGACTTTTACTAAGAAAATTAGATTACAGAATGAAAAGACAAGATTAATGCTAAATATGAAAAAAGTGAATATTATAATCAAGTGTTGATAGCCTAGTGGTTAGCATAGCTGCCTTCCAAGCAGCTGGACTGGGTTCACTTCCCAGTCAATGCATTTGACATATGAAAAAAAAAGTGAATATTATAATGATAAGAACAATAAGTAACTTTTAAGATTGATGTGAAAATATAGTATTCAACAATATTTTTTTGCATTCTTAAGTCATTTTTTTATTATTAACAAATAAAAGATTCATCAGTCAAGAGATTTATTGCAGATTTGCAGTTGTCAGAATAAGAACCTGAAAAAAATATTTAAGTGCAAAGTCATATTTTTCAAAATGTAGTTAAGAATTGTTTAAGCTATGGTATGTTCCAATACTATCCATCGATTTGAAATTTGAAATAGAAAAATAAATTTAAGGTAAAACATTTTGCCTTTAGACTGACATAGACTGAAATATTAATTAATCCTTTTGAAAATATCATGGACAGACAAATGGCTATTTAATCAGACTAGAACTAAATTTAAAGTACATTATTTTTTGATCCTCAAAGTTAAAAGCCAGTAAACTCACCACGTTGGCTCATGTATGTTGATGAGCAGCCAATACATGTTTATTTACCATATGAATAATCATTTAGCAATAATAGGTGTAATGAGGATTAATATATGAAGTACAAATTTTCTGTCCAGCTCAGTTTCTTTAAATCCTCAAAAAAAAAAATTAACATTCGAATGTAATTACAAAGAGGTATATGATATAATTAATATATTTATCAATTAAGACTGCTAGACAGCCAAAACTCTAAGGAGTAAATTTAAAATGCAAAAATAAATGTATTATTTTATTGCACATAAAAACAATTAGGGGGGGGGGGGATAGTAGATATTCTTCATTGTAATCCAACTTTTCTCTAATTCTGGTTATTTGTTTTAACATTGATGTGTTTTTAAAAATAATCATATCAAAAAGTGGGAAAGTAGTTTACTTGTGCATATCTTAAAAGATTTTAATATTTTTTCTGTGATAAAAAAAGAAAAAAAAATATTTTAAAATATTTATCTAACTTTATAATAATAGTCAGAAGAATAAATGCTTTTTATTGCTCTTGGTTGATGATTCATATGTGCATATGATAATTAGATAAAACAACATATTTTACCATAAATCATCATTAATTTGTACCCTCTATTTTGATTTACAATTAATTATTCACTACAGTGATCTTTATAAATAATTTTGATTGAAACATTTTAAAAAAAAAAAAAATTAAAAATGGTGGCCATTTTGTCATATTGATGACATCATGAAATAGTGACTTCATTAAAGTTACCATAAAATAAAATGATGTTGACCCTAAAAATGTGTAGTGCAGCAAAGAGTTTATTCATCATACATTTTCATCCAGAGTATTTAACAGAAACTCAGTGTTTTCATTTATGATATCCAAAATAAAGATTTTTATAATTAATGATATAAAAGCAAAAAAAAAAAAATATGTTTTTTTTTTTTCCAGTATATTATGTAATCAGCATAGTTTAATCTCATACAACAATAAAATATAATAATATTAAATTTTTAAATGTGTACATCAGGTATAATATATTCATTTAATTAGTTGTATAGATTAAAATTCTTATGAATGTTATTTTGCTTGTGGCAGCAAATAATTAATCATAATTGTAAAATTTACACATAAATGATTATTAATTATTTTAAGGGGAAAAAAGACTTTGGGAATTATACAGTTAATAATCAACTTCATATGGTCAAAGGTTACTAAAAATAAGTTTAAAATATCATTTATTTGATTAATTTAAATCAATAATGTCATAATTTGCTTCCAAAAAATGACCGTTTTATTATAAATGCAGTATAAAAAATACATCTTCACAATATCAGCAAAAACAAAATTTAATCATTTATATTATTAAATCTTCAATAATTAACTGTAGATTACTTCTTTTTTTTTAAATCAATTTTTAAAGTAAAATAAATATATTTCTGAAGTTTTTTAAAAAAAAAATTAATAGCAGTGCAAAAAAAAAAAAAAGTTCTGTTTTATTGATTAGATACTACAAAAATTAAAAAACTTTTATAATAAAATGTAAAATGCATCAAAAAATATACAGTGTGAGTTTTTTTTTACATTTTAAATTCTAAATTGTGGTTATTTTTTTTTCCTTTATGCTTTGATTTAATGAATTGTCAATCAGGAAATATTATCTTATTACACAAAAAGCAAAACTATGAACTGTTAGCAAAAATATTAAAAAGATATATATTTAAGTCATAGCTACTGAAATGTTTTTATGTAATATATTTATTCACAGGTTAATAATTTTTTAAAAATAATATGCTTAATAAAATGTTTATTCATTAATTAATACTTTATATGAGGTTCTTGATTTACAATGCATATTGTACACTATTTGTTTTTGCTAACTCGTATAAAAGTGTATTATAAATATAAATCTATATATTTAGATTAGCTTACTATTAGGGACAGTTTTTTCCATTGAAGCACTTTTTGCAAAAGGTACCTTCATTATATGAATAATCAAATGATTTATTACTTGGAGTTCATAAGTTTAAACATCAGAAGTAAAAAAAAGCTGTAACTGCAATCCATAGATATAGAATTCTCTAATCCAACATTCTACTAATGCACTAAAGCAAGCAGGGCAAGCATGCCTTGATACAATGGATCATCTGCTTAGTATGTTAAACCAGTTCTTGAAAGCACTCTATTGCTGCTTGTTTCCCAACCTGTGGTACGCGTACCACTGGTGGTACGCGAGTTGCTGGTTGGTGGTACACGAAAAATAATCAATAATGGCGGATATAAAAAATTAAATCATAAAAATATCATAGAAACGTTTTTTCCTATAATTCATAAAAATTATTTTAATGAATAATATTTTACAGTAAAATTGTTAATATGTACAGTCGATGATCGAAAATCCAGCAATTGATATCGTTTTTTTTTTTTTTTTTGGAGTGCACTTTTAAATTTAGCCATTAGCCACCAGTAACTTGAGATGTCGCAGCCACTGTTGTGATAGTGCTGCACTCTCATTCACTTCACCGCATGACTTACAAGTGACAGGTTATTGTTTGTGATTGTATCGTCTTTGTTTATTAAAATTTATTGATCCCTATATAACCTGCTTATTCGAACTTAGACAAGAAGCACAGGTTTTTTTTTAAGATAATCCTTTTGATCTCTCTTCGAAATTGTATGATTTTGATTGGCTTCAGGTGCTTGCATATTTATCTGATATTTTTTGCAAATAAATGAACTTAAATTTGACACTTCAGAATAACTCGATAACGATCTTTAATGTTAATGATAAAATTGAAAGTATGATTAAGAAATTAGATTTTTGGAAACAGTGTATTGAAAACAATCAACTGGAAAAATTCGAAACTCTACATATTTTTTTGTTTGAAAATAAGGTTAGTCTGTCTCAAGATATACAAAAAATATAATAGCACATTTAACAGGATTAAAATTGTCTTTCATGGAATATTTTCCAAAACCCGAAAACACAAATGATAAGTGGATTTCAAACCCCTTCTATGAAGAAAATTTAGAAAAAGCTACATCATTATCAATAAAAGAGAAATAAAAATTAATAGAATTATCGACACAATCTAATTAATTTTGGTTAAACATTAAAGAATATGAACAGTTTTCTGAGAAAGCTCTTAAATTATTATTACCATTTACTAGTATGGAATTAGTAGAAAGAGCTTTTTCTTCATATATATTTTTTAAAAAAAAGTATTGAAACAGATTGAATGCAGCTGTAAACTTATGGGTATATCTTGCATCTTCTGAACCAAATTTCAAAAAATTATGTTCTTCGAAACAAGCACAAGGATCTCATTAAATTTATTTTATAAAAACATTTGATTATGATAAAAAAAATATATTAATTGGGTTTTTATAATTTTGTGTTTTTATTAAAACCATTTATTAGTAAATGAAATATGACAAAATAGTAGATAAATATAATACTTTGAACAAACACATACATATATGTTACAGTGAGTTTATAATTTCAGTGAGTTTATAATCCAGCATGACGTTTAGGCATGTTACAATGTAATTTGTCTCATTATGTGATGTGAATACATGGTCACCCTATAATATGTATAATGCAAATAAAATAACACACTCGCAATAACAAATTTCACAAAATACAATCATTTTTACGAAGTGGTACAATTTAGCATGATATACTACCAAGTGGTACTTGAGCCAAAAAAGGTTGGGAAATGCTGACTTAGGGCATCAAAAGCCAAAACTAGATCTGAGTATTCATAAATAAATATATAGATATATTCATATATAAATACATATATAGACATATTTATATAATCTCAATGTTTAATGCTAAACTGAAATAAATATCCAAATATTAACTTACCCTACATAGTTAAGAAATTCAGCACCATCCTCTATGAATTAAATATATTAAAGTTTATACTCTAATATATTTAATTCGCAAAGAGTGGTGGCGAATTTCTTAATATTTAGACATAATCATGCATATATGCAAATATATATACGTTGTAACCTAACCTTAAGCAGTCTGTTTGCCCATTAGACTCTTAAACTTAAAGCTGTCGTCATGAAACTTACTTTGAATGTCATTTAATACTTTTATATAAATGTATATTACTTTACATCTCCGTCTTAAATAATATCACCACCATATCATCTTTTACAATAGTACACTATTTATTCTCCCAAAACTACTTTTATACAAACTATAAATAAATATTTTCAGATATAATTTAATAATGAGACTCTTAGATTTCAATCATTCTTTTGCATCAAGTATTTATAGGTTACAATAATTATATGAATATCGTAAACATTTCTTGTCAAACTATTTAAAAGAAATAAAGAATAAAGAACTAACAGCATAAATTCGTTATTTATAGTTCTTCTTATAAATAATTTTAACAACATTAAATAAATTATAGATTTCCCATTCTCAGAATTTCTTCACAAACTTATTAATCACGACAAAAACGAATGTGATGCTATAAGTAAGAAAGGGAATTTTGTTCACACTCATAGATCACATCAAGCTTTCTTATAATTAAAACTAAAATAATGTAATCAACATAATCTTAAATATTAATATAATTTTAATACTATATAACTTGAATTTTAAATACGTGACTTTTAACTATTATGTACATGTATAACTCAAATGTTATTTATACTTCTGTTATTTTAATTTTTGATTATGCAGATGATAATAATTAGAAATACTTTAGACATTAATTAATATATATATATGTGCTCTGCGCACAGTTAATGAAGCTATTAATAAATTGTCAAAATTTTTTACTGCCAAGCGCTTTCGGGACAGTCTACAGTCCCATATTCATGGCGAGTTATTCTGTTAATAACTGTAAAACTATGCAAATTTTATGCAAATTTATATGCAGATGTTACGTGGACCATTTACGAGATAGGGAATAGCAGGCCTCTCTTCTGTTGATTGCCGATGGGTCAGCCGCAATGAAGTAAGCTTCCCTAATTTTACGTTTGGTGTCGTAATAAACAAAATAATTAAAACAATATTTTAGAAATCAATTCAAATCATAAACGAAAATATTTATCACTTATGAATAAATAAAGTTATCTCGTGTTTAAAATCTATCCATCTTTCTAAATGTGACATTAGCATAAGAACTTTCCATCTGTGTATTTGACAAATAATGTTACCAATGACTGGGGAGGATGTACAATTCTCTCAGCCTATACAAAATAACAATTTAAGTTTAGACAAAGAATGTTTTATTATAGTCTTTACACAACAAATATTCATGCTATGAATATTAACATCATTACCATTTCCAAAACTACTCTGATAAGATTATGAGCCAATAAGGATGCAAGTTATAACATATATGTTTTCAACAAAATAGAATAGAAAAAATGATGGTATAATCAAAAGCACACACTTATCTACAAGTGCAATCGTATCATTAGTATCATATCACTAATCTTTACAAGCATGATGACAATAAATCACCATACAAAAAATTGCCCATCACAACTATATTCTAAAAGTATAATTTGAAATAGCATAAAAAATAGTTTCAAATACCCATTATTTATGATATAATAAGACTATAAACATGATATGAAAAACTAATAAAACACATTGCATTCACAATAAAAATACTTAGGCATAAGAATTATAAATTACCAAGTTATAAAAACAAAATCATATATCATCTCCAAATGTATATTCATTCATTCAAACAATTTCATACCAAATTTTCATATTACCTTTGTTGATACAATAATACAAAGCAAATTACACAATTTGTGTCATTTTATTAATTAATAATACAATCATATTTAGAGAATTCCAATACCCACATATGATACATATAAATTATAAATAAATTATTAGCAAAAACAAAATATTATACACATAAAGAAAACAACTTATAGATAAATTTATATCTAAATATTTTTACCTTTTTTTGTTTTTTTTATCATTTTTAAACAGTTTATGAGTCCTCAAATTACTTATTATAAAGCACACTTCACAATGTTCCAATTCAAATCATAACTCCATGACAGTACAAATATTTTATTAAGAAATAACTTTAATGTTTTAAGACCACAAATTGATAAATAATTTTCAGTATCCAAGTCAATGAATAAAGCAATGACACAATTTGAAAACTATATGAAGTTTATATAGTACATTATTCTTTTTATATTACTAGACAATTGAGCACACTTCAGAAAATATATTTTATTTTGAAATAAATGCAAAATAGGATTAATCTTTCACATTTCACATCATCCTTGAAAACAAAACACAATTTTCTGGAATGTGATAAATTTTACTTTACAATTATACCAACATTTAAGTACGCATTTTTCTTTACAAACTGGTACAGTGTTATCCTGCATCAGATACCAGCATTAATTATAAAGTATATTGCTGTCAAAAAAGTGCATTCTAAATATAAGTAAATATACATTAGATTATAGTTACTTTGTCTTCTCCTAAGTATTACTTCAATCAGTGTATAGTTCAATTTTTTTAAATCAAAATTTAGCATGATGAAGAATATAGTGGTTATTAATATCATAACAGCAAGTTATGATAAAGTTTATAATTATTTTCAGAACAAAAACTTAATAAATCATTCCAGGAATCAAGAATAATTAGTATATCAACAATAACAGTACAAGTTTCATTTTAGTCAAAACATGAATACAACAGTAAATTGATTTTGATAATAATTTATAATAATGTAATTTTAACATACATGGAAATCCATGTTACACATTCTGCAGTTTTTTCTTTTGATAAAGTGAGCTTTTGAACTTTTCTGATTGTCTATATTTTTAATGGATATATTGCAGTGAGATGAATGGGCCACATTGGAAGAGGAAGCCCCAGCGGGTGGTATTCTTGCCTTTCATTTTTAAAGTTACAATTAACTGATTAACTAATAGTTTTATATGCCAATCAGGTAGTTAATTAATAAAAAAACAAATAAATGAGTAAATGACCAATGTGTGGCAATATGCTTTTATAAAATAAATCATGTGATCTTAATGAAATCAATGATCAACAGATTTAGGGTGTTATTAATTGATGTAATCATAATTTTTTAAAAAGTTCTCAAAATTTAAATATAATATTTTAGAGAATAATAAATCTTTAACCAATAATATTCTACTTTAAATAGTTTTAAATATTAATTCCTTTAAACAATGAACTTTAATTGTAATCAATTTCTTTTAAATTTTGCTCTTAGACAAAATAAGAATTATACACACATGCACATACTTGCAAGATTTCAAATGTTAATTAGAAATATTTAACTAAATTGTGACTAATTATTTGTATTATAAAATACTATAGAAAAATTATTAAATTATTTAAAATGTTTTTTTTAATGTACTTACTTACTTTACATTTTTTGTTTTAAAACTACATCAGGTCTGTAATTGAATTTTAAACTAAGAGTGAATTATACATTAATAGGAATGTGAAATCTATGAATTTAACACATATAAAGTTACAAAGTTAATTTAACTGATATTTTAAAATTACGTTTCTTTTTATTTAAATCTATCTAAATAACGTATAATAATAGTTCTACAACTAAATTTTAGTTTTAAATATTCACCATGTTTGACATATGAATTGATATCATCATCATCATCAACCATTATCAATCCACTGCAGGATGAAGGTCTCTCCAAGTTCAATCCATCTTTTCCTATCTTTAGCTTCTCTTCTCCACATCACCCCTGCACACTTTCTTATTTCATCCATCCATCTCACATGTGGTCTCTTTCTGTGTCTTTTACAATCTCTTGGAATCCAATTTAAAATTTCAATTGTTCATCTATTATCATCTCTTCTAGAAATATGTCTAGCCCAACTTCACTTCAGTCTTTTAATTTTTTCAATGAAGTCAGTAACACCTGTTTGTTCTCTTACCCATACATTGCATTTCAATCTCTTCTTGTTACTCCCAACATGCATCTCTCCATACTTCTTTGAATGGTCTGAAGTCTTTGTTGCTCTTCTATTAAGTGTCCAAGTCTCAGATCTATAAGTAAGAAATTTTGGAAGAAAAATAATATATAAATTTATATATACATATACCCATGTTATAAACATATACAGTTCTCTAAGCAAACTTTAAGGTTATAATATATATATAAATCAGTTTAATTTAATAAGAAAATCAAAGTATTTGGATTCAAGTGTTCAGTGCTTGAACTTTTTCAGCAATTGTTTATTATTAATCCCCAACACTGATTAGATGCTTGTGTCACCTGCAGTTGAATTTAATGTGGTAGATTTTCCAGGGACATTTTTCTTGGTGAGTGGAATTCTGTTTTAAGGCTTGTGGATATAATAGGCTCAGAAATTGTTGCCCAATGTTTTGAATATGGGGATGGCTTGTTATTGCAACACAAAAGATGTTATAACATTGATGCTTTATGTTGCCTATGCCCCACAGAAGATGATGATCAAAATCATTTTCTGTTTCAGTGTAGCAGTCTAGAGCCTGCCAGAACTTATATAATTACAATGGATAGAAAAAAGAACAGCATCATTCACTCACTTAGACAATCATTCCCAAATGTAAACTTTGCAGAAATCTGCTTACTACATTTATACTCTAGCACTACATGGTACAAAGTGCATATTTTTCTATAATAGTAATTATAGAAGACAATCAAATAATTTTAAAAATAAACTTAAAATAATCAAAGTAAGAGACAAAAAAATTTCACCACCAGATAGATATATATGCAGCATCTTGGTCACTCATATGGCTGATTTTCAAACTGTATGAGTTACGTTAATTTGTTATTTTCATTATTGTCACTAAATCATTCTGGTTCTCTTACCAATTACTGTTATTTTTTTTTAAAATATATTCAGTATTAACTCTTGTATAACTCAATATGTTTATCCGTAATTTTTTTTCTGAATATATTCCCTTCAAACATATCTATATATATCAGTTTTAATATACGCTCGAAACGTTTACATATATAAAGTAAAACTATGATTATATTTAAGTCATTATTACAAAAAAATGAAATCGGCTTTAATATTTTAATAATAATTATGGATAATTTATTGCTTTGCTTATTATATTAAATACTACTAGAGTGTAATAAGTTATGAGTAATTTAACTAAAGCTTGACTGAAAAAAATCTCTCTTAATAAAACACATTTTCAGATGTAATTTAGAATTTGCAACTAAAATATGCGCGATAGCTTCATTTCTTTTATGAAAGAGGAATGAAAATGATCCCTAATTTTCTTTCATTTCTGCTTTTATGACTGTTGATCAAGCAGTTAAAGCTTAAAATGTAAAAAAAAAAACAGTAATAAGAATACTCCGAAGAGTGAATTAAGTATACATATATTTAAAAGCACTTTTTTAACAACATCAAGCATAAAATGAAAATAAAAAAGAATGTCAAAGAGGATCTTAATAAATTATTTTATTCTATAAAGTTAAAATAAATAAACGTAATCTTTGGAGGAGTTGAGTGAGGTATCAGCTGAGCCTGTAACTTGGATACTAAATGTCACATGATCTTCAGAATGGTTCTATTTATTTTAGGATTGCCTCTTTTTTTTTTTTTTTGGTGTAGTAATTATTTACAATTGTTATTTTTGTCTTTAATATACATTTTTATAATACAGAGTGTTTCCTAAACTTAAGGTCTATGAATTTCTTTACAAGAACAAAAAAGAATACAAATTTATATATATTAGGCTATTTTTCAGGCCAATGGACAATCTAATAGACATCCAATAATTGATTACTAAATTGGTATCTAGTTATTCTTAGCCAGATAATAAATCAAGGTAAAAAAACAGTCTTACCAACTACCAATTAATTTTTTATTAATTGTATTCTGTAGAGAACTTTGCCTTACAATGAATTATTTAATGCTATTTTTAGTTTTACAAATATATGTTCTTTTTTTTTTTTAAAAAAAAATGATCACATTATTTTAAAGAATAGTATTTTCTATGATTATCTATCGATATGAAATTTAAATCATGAACAAAAAGAATAAAAAAAAAGTAGCTGTTTTGCTTGCAAAAATTCTACACGCATACTATGGACAGCAAGAAAAACAAATAAATAATCAGAATAGATTATAACTCTTGTTTGAAGCAAAAATGGCCAATTGAAAGTGTCTTATATTGATTGGTCTTATTGTGAGATGATTTTAATTTATAAAAAAAGTATATATTAATCAGTAAAAGTAGTAGACAATTAGAAATTAGGACATGAAATGGAACAGCAACCACTATAATAATAATGCGCTTTAAATCAGTTTTCAAATACAAGTTTCAAGCCAATAAACATCACATGACCACCACTTCTTATGCTTGCCTGTTTCAAATACAAGTTTACAGATTGAAGAATCAATAATGATAATTTGACATATAAACCAACCAAAATTAAGAAAGTATCCAATGTTCTATGATAACCGGGATTTAGTCTTATTATGGTGCAAGATAAAGTTGATGTATATATAGAATATAATCTCAATCCAACTATTTAACAGTAACACATGTTTCTCTTTTCTCTTTTATGGTTTTCAAGAACAAACTGTACATAAACTTTTGTATTTTATTAATTCTAGTAATTTTACCTACAAAATAGCAATAAAGAGAGAGGAGAGACAAAAACCTAGTACAAACAGATTTTAATCATTACATCATTACTTTGGATAATAAGGCCAATTGGTTTCTCACAACTCATAATTTATTGTTTAACTAAAATAAATCATGTAAAAAAAATTAACAAACTTTTATCTATTTATTTTTATAGCACTTTATGTCATATGTGGTTAGTTTTTTTCTCTTAAATATTTCATGATTAAAGTTTTAATTTTTTCTCTTCCAATTGAGATGTCACACTTTATCTAATATGATAACCATATTCTTTAGACTGTGTAAAAAATACTATAATTTAATGAAATAAAAATTAGATTAATCAATCAAGTTTAATTTACAGTATGAAATTTTTGTTATTTTTGCTGCAATTTATTACTATATATGATTTTTTTGTTTTAAATTATATAATACATTTTTTTTTTTGGTGACAATGTTTATATTTATGACAAAAATATATTGTTTTAAATGAATTACAATTTTATTACTACAAAGTTATTAAATAAAAATTATGTTAAATAAATCACATTTTAGTTAATGTAGAGAATTTTCTATTTATTTTTGATGCATTTAATTATTATATAATCAAAGCTTTTGTAAAATTACATAATGAACAAAAAACATATTTTTATATTGGTGTGAATCTACCATTTAATTTTATGAGAAAGTTATATTGTTTTCATGATATCAGCATTCTATTATGTCCATAGTATTAAAAATGGCTATTAGTCAAGCGTTGTTAGCCGAGAGGTCATTGCAGCCATCTTGCAAGCAAGTAGTTGGTTGCAGACAGATATGGGTTCACCTCCCAGCCAATGCTATGACATATGAAAAAAAAGGCTCTTATTTAAACAAATGGTAGATATTTTTGAAAAATTGCTAAAGTGAATAATTACTTGTTTTGGTGATTCTTTGCATAAAGAGACATTATATTGGGAAAAGAGTAATATATTTTTATACAAATGTATTGTCGTAAGTAATGAAGGTTATTTTTTATTTATAAAGATATTGTACAGATATAAAAAAATTGATATTTAACGGATATTAGCATAAAATTTTACTGTTATTATTTAATATTTATGTATAAATTAATCATGTGATGTTTGAGTTTCTAAATAATAGATTCATTTCAATAATTCAATATACTTGGCTAAACTGGTTTTTTTTTTTTTTTACTTTCTTCAGCTGGAAATTAATTCAGAAGTCTTTAAATATTGAATTTGCCCCTTTTCATTTAATTAAGTTTTTAAAAGTCAATGATTTTATTTAGACTTATGGAAATTTATAATCAAGCATTGAAGGTGGATTGCTTAAATATTAATTTATAACTTTTATTGATATGCTAAAAATATTTTAATTTGATGAAATATTGGAGCTAAGAGTGGAATAAATTTAACTCTTAACCTTTTATATTTTTGTCATTAGAAAAATTGATTTTTAATATTATGAAATTATATATTAGTGATTATATGGTTAATAGTGTGACTATTATATGTGTATAAATTCTTTATCATTTAGCAAGAAATATGTAGTGAATATTTAGAAATTTTGAATATCTGCTTTAATTCAATATATATGTGTATATGTGGATGTGCTTTTAATAAAAAATATTTAAACCTATCAGCTTTAAAATACAAACTAATCCAAAAATATTTTTTTAGTATTTTTTTAATAACGTTAATATTAACTCTTTATTGCCAGTTTAATGCAATAATTCCTTTTTTAAAAATCTATTTGACTGGTATTTATAAGTTTTGCCTTATATATCTATATTTATTATTTAACATTAATTTCAATTTTTTATATAAGCAAATTTTTTCTTGTCTTATAAAAATTAGGTGTCCATTTTCAATGGATTTAATTATTAGTGCTATTTTTTAATTCTTCATATTAAACTCTTGTTATGAAAAACTCCTTATATTTGTATGCAGGTATATGAAATTATCGTTTATAAATACACACACACACACATATATATATATAAGAATAGTGTGTCCTAATAAAAAAGGTGATTGGTTGTCTCTTCAAGCTGTTTGCAGTGCCATCTCCGAATTAACACATGTATTCTATAGCAACATACTTTAGCTGTTTACTACAAAAAATTTAAGATGCTAACAGTCTGCTTCACTAGTTTTGACATGAAATTGATAGTGCATCTTCATACCTTTGTGAATTATCTTCAATGCTCTCCCTGTTATCATGAAATTCTTTCAACCACTTGAAAATATTCTTACAACTCATTGCTTCACTGATGTGCACAGTTTAAATCATATCAAATGTTTTAGTAGCAGTTTTCCAATTGCAAACAAAATTTAATGCTAATATGTTGTTCTATCATGGATTAATGTATGAAATCCACTAACACATTTGATCTTTTGTTTAAATAGAATTTATTTTTTAATTTATAATAAATAATAAAAATATTATATTTAACATATATATTTGTTAATAATTGTATATAAAAAGCATTTATTTGACACATGATTTTATGTCCTTTCCAAATGTTAAGCATCTATTTTAATGTTAATCAATTACTGCAGATACAACACCAGCTAGTATTCTACAATAGAAGTAAAATAATAACTACAACAAAATAAAATATGAATAAAACAGAATAAAATTATGATGCAGAGATTTTTATAAAAGTTTAAAGAATTGTCTACATAACATAAACATAACAATATACAGAATAAATAAAACATACTTTATACATTTTTACATATATTATCTTAATATATAATTTTCCATTTACTTTTAACTGACCAGTTATTAACTAAATTTATTTAAATATTCATATAATTATTTTAAGTTATGTTTAATATAATGTTTCATACATTTGCCTTTTTTTAAAAATCTTTAATATAATTTAAAGGTTTATTATTTTTTGTAGCATTTTTTTTTATGTCCATATATTAAGGAGTGAATGTATAAAGTAGATTTATTATCTCGCTTATTAATTGCATTATGTTATTATATTAATATATAGGGGATATGAGCACAGACTATCAGATGACCCATCACTCTCCACTCCATCTAATAACACTGATACACTCAAGCACATATATGCTGAAAAGATAAATAATCACCAATATACGTATTTCATGCTAAACCAGCAATCATCAGTTGGTCCAGATTATCATCTCCCACACATATATACTATAAGTGCTCAGATATATATTAAGATAGACAATCTTCACACTTTAATGGACAGGCTCCAATTTACTACACACTCCAACTCGTCCATCCAATAGAAAATCTGATGATTAAGTAAAACTTAAATAATTGTATTAATATTTTTAAAATTTCAATAAATTTAGTTAATAACGAGTCAGTTAAAAATAAATAGAAAATTATATAACATGGTAATATATATAAAGTTGTTTTGGTGTGTTTTATTTATTCTGTATATTGATATGTTATATAGTCAATTCTTTCAACTTTTATTAATTCTCTGTATTATAATTTTATTCAGTTTAATTTTATTATTGTTGTTATTTTACTTCCATTAATAGATAATATTCCATCAGTAATAATTAATTAACATTAAAATGGATGCTTAACATTTGAAAAAGGCACAAAAGTGCTGAAAAAAAGTTTTTATGTACAATTATTAATATATATATATAGCTGTTATGTATGATATTTTTATTATTTATTATAATTTTCATGAAAAAAACACAGTATAATGAATTTCATTAATTTCCATTTTTGTTGTTATGTTTTAATTTATAAATTTAAACTTTACTAATCAAGGCATAAGATATTTATAAGCAGAACTGATATAATTTTTTTGAAAACTGAATATCGAAAAATGTAATTTAGTGATAAAATAGTATCAATATTTAGAGCTCACATGATTTAATTGGATTTATCAAACCTTCCCACATTAGTGAATTATTTTGTTTTACAACTTCAATGAGTTGCATAGGAATTGCTTTTTTTTATGTTCTGAGTTTGAATATATGTATGTACGATAAGTTTTCTGTTGCTCTGATGGCAGGTTGAAAATCTCTTATTTAAATTGTAAGGTGTCATTATCATTGTTGATGGTAGTTTGCATTTAAATTTCCCAAATCCTTAATTCTCAGGATGGCCTTTGAGCATTCCATCATCAGATTTTCAATTGGATGGATGGTTGAAGAGTTGGAATGTGGAGTGGATTGAAGCCTGTCCATTAAAGTATGAGGATTGGCTATCTTAATATATATCTGAGCACTTATAGTATATATGTGTGGAGATGGTAATCTGGACCAACTGATGATTGCTGGTTTAGCATGAAATACGTATATTGGTGATTATTTATCTTTTCAACATATATGTGTTCAAGTGTATGTGTTATGAGATACTATAGAGAAGGGTGGGTTGTATGGGGGTCTGTGCTCATATACCCTATATATTACATATATAGACACATGTATATAATAAGCCTGTATGTTTCAGTTACTAAATCCTTAATAAAACTTATTTTAGAATCATATATGTATTAAGAGGTTTATTGGTTAATTTGTATCTATTGATTTTTATTTTTGTATATAGATTTTGACATTTTGATTTGTTTGTGTCAAACTTACTCCACCCTCAACCTTGATACAATCCATTTTAGTTAAATACAGAAATGGTAATGATTATTACTAATTATTTTTAAAAACTATAGATTATCTCTAGCCTAGATAAAAACTTGAAATCTCAGTTACAGATTGATATATCTGATTTTTTAATAAAACACACACACACACACACTTGGAATTATTCAATTTCATTCCTCTTTTCCCATGTGTAATATTTTTTTTAATAAATATATTAAATAACTTCCACACCAATGCACATTTTTTTAAAAACATATACATAAAAACCCATAAAAGACCCCCAAGATACATTTTGTGCTGAACCAGCACTCATCTGTAGGCCAAGGTCAGCATTTCTAATACATATTTTTATTACATGTGTAGTATTTATCAATACTAAATTGTTACATTTTGATTTACAAGTGTCAAACTTATATCACCTACAACTTTGACCCAATCCACTCTAGACAAATATAGTAATGATTATCAATAATCATCTATTAAACTAGAGATTATTTCTAGTCCAGATATAAACTCTAAACCTCAGATAAAGATTAATGTATCTGATTTTTTAATTAAATGCATATATATAGTTGTTCAACTTCATTTCTTTTTTCCCATGTGTAATATCTGTTTTTTATGTAAATGCATTAAATAATTTTCACACAACTACACATATTTTTGAAAATGCATGCTTAAAATCATGAAAGTGCCCCCCCACAAGATGCATATTGTGCTGAACCAGCTTTCGATTCTGCTTTGATTATATATAATTTTATATTTTGAAAAAATTATAAGATTTTATTAAGTGTATATATTTTTTAAAAAGAGTCAATCTAACTTAATTATTTCGGACATTTTTAACTTCCTTTTAAATGGCATCTTGACAAGATGTAGAATTTTAAGTACGATAAATATAATTCTTAGTTATTTTACTGCTTTATTCAGTCTTAATTAATATGAATATATCTAATAATTAACATATTTTATTTATGGATTCATTTTTTCTTATTATTTAATAATCTTATGATAATATTCATATACCCATATGTTTTTGTGGTTAGATGATTTTCATTAGAAAATAATATAACACAGCAGGTTCATATTAACTGGCCTTGTCTAAGCTTTGTTTACTATTTTATTTATTTTGCGTTTCAATAATATATTAGAGGGGAGGAGTATTTGATTTCATGATTTTTTTTCTAATGGTTTATATTTTTAAATATTCATTTGTTATTATTTTTCATCTTCCTTTTAAGTTTTTCTTTGATTTAATTATTTCATTTTGATTTTAATTCTTTGAATTACGTCTAACTGAGCATGCTCAGAAGAGTAATTAAAGAGTTGTGCTGTTGAAAAATTGTCAGCAGAAATTCATAAAAATTTTATTAAATCACTTTTTGTTTATTAATACATTCAGAAAGCTAAATAAACAAAAGAATGTTGATTTTATAAACTGTTTGAAAGAAGAAAAAAAGCTGTTGAATTTAAGAATAAGAAATTTCTGTAAAGGTTTTCAAAATGATAAATGACAAATTATTCAAACAGAATTTATTAATAATCCAAGATCTCTACTCTATTTTAAAGCCATGTGTAGTAATCAAAGGACATCAGATAGTACAGGGCTTTTACCTTCTTCAGTGAACCCTCAGATTAAAAGCTGAAATTAATGTACTTATACATCTAGCAGCAATTTTTAACCCTTTATATTATTCAGAGTGAAGGTAACAACTGTTGGAAGTGTATTAAGTAAGCATTTGATAGATCATGCTATGTAGTTATTAAGGTATTAATAATGTAAACATTGGGGGGAAAGAACTTTGTGATCAGAATAGGCTACATAATTATAAGATTAATCTATTGTGCTTAATAAGGCCCTATGCCATTTAAAGCAGTGGCAGATTAAAGAATAAAAGTTCTGAATCAATTTCCAGCTGATAAAAAGTGAAAAAGTTATTTTTATTCAAATAAATGAAAAACGATGTTCTCCGCCTATTAATTGGAAGCTTGTATATCATATAACTTCTTTAGTAGTTGGATATATAAGTATTTGCTGAATCATATTTACATATTAACATTTTATAACTTCTTCCCTCAGCTATAATCATATGGTAAGTTATTGGGGGAAATCATGGGACATTTGAGCACCTAAGTGGCAGGTTCAGAACAATTTCCATTCAATTGTTATGTTTCTATATAGCTGAGAATTGATTCAGAAACCCCATGTTACCATTGCTCTAAAACTGTACATCTTCTCAAATGTCGTGGTTGATGATTTGACAGAAGATTCTATGATATAAAGGCATATTTAAAAAACCATACCTAATTTTTACATTTATGTTAAATAAAAACAATAAACTACGGATTCATACCCAGAAAAAAATAGATACAATATAATGTTTATATTAAATGACATTTGTTCATGTGCCTGATGTTTGGCATCCATTTTAAATGTATTATTTCACTTTTGAGCTCAACTTTTATTATAATGACATAGAAGCTCTTAAATTATGAGGGTAAAGATTTGAAGCATTTGATCTTATAACTGCACCTTTATATCCCATGAAATCTATGATTCCAGTGAACAAAAATTATTATGCAATTATAGTAGTATTTAATCTATCATCTTTAAGTATATAAATAGTTTTTAAGCATCTTGTTTATATGTTAAAATTTAAATATACCATTATGAATATATAATTATATTGTCAATTATAGCAGATCTCAGGAAATATTCTAGATCCAGACCAGGTCAAATTTGAACATTTTTAAAACTTGAGGTAGCTTTTTTTTTCTTCAGATAATCAACAATATTGGTATGTAAATAAATGAGGATTAAAAAAGTACTAATAAACTGTTTCAATTTTGATGCCTAGTAAGTAATGTTTTCATCTTTGATGTTTTTCTGTGGAAGACTTCTGGAGAGATCTTTTTGCAGTAGAATATTTAAAGATTAGTTTATTAATTGTCAGTACATTTCAAATACTTATAAAAGATCATAAAATATGTAAACAGCTCTTATGTATGAGTTGATTGTATTTGAAGAAATGCTTTGTTTTTAAACTACAATATTTATTTGTTCATATACTGAATATTAGAATGTAGAAGAAAATTCTTGTTTTATTTATTTATTTCTCATATAATATCTCTCAGTTTGATTAATATGTTGACATCCATTCGATCAAGAAATAAAGTAATGCTTGACAATAATAAGCTAAATACAATAATCCTATTTATTAATTGGAAAAATTATAGATTTTTTTTAATTATAAAAACTTTAGCTTTTAAAAATTATATATCCACAATTATCACCTAGAAGCTAAATTTTTCAAAGCCTATAAATGTATATGTATGAATTTTATTACTTTTAGAAAATTTGTCAAAATCTGGAGATTATAATTATCTCTGTATTTCTATAATTATAACATATTTTATGCAACAATATGCATTTATGTTAAAGTAGTAGTTTGCATATTTTTAAAAATTTATATAAAATTAAAACAAAAGACGGAGTGAAATATATCCAAAAGAAAATAAGGATGTGCATTTATATATACTGAATCTCTATTCATACTACCATATTATGATAACCAACTAATGACTGTGTAAACAAAATAAATAATTATTTCATTGCTTTCTTAACCCATAGCTTCATATTTTTAATCTTTGGACATCAACATTATAAATATTTAATTTTTTAAAAATGTAAATAGACATTTTGTTATCTTATTAAAATGTAGTAAAAAATCAATATTCATTTCTTGTACCTGTGGTGTTTTTAATTAACTGAAAACTAAAAAAAAATGTGATTGATCAGAATTTATGTTTTAGAGAAAAGAGATATGAGACATTTTAGCTCTTTTTAGGAATGTTATGTGTAAAAATTCTCTTGAAAAACATAAAATTCTGAAGTCATATTTCTATTTTAAAGCTTTATTCTTATTGTTTTGTTAATGGCTCTGTAAAATAATTAATATGCTGAAGTAAGGACATCAGGACAGCTTACTTTCTTATAGGAAAAAATGAAACATTATTTACATTTTAAAAGGGATTGCCTAGCAAAATTATACATGCCAAAATAAGTATTCCTCTAAAATTACTTAGGAAAAAAGATTGCACCCGTAATGGTGTAGGATAATGACACATGTAAAAACATAATTGGATTACAATCTCCATTACAATTTCTAAGGAAAGAACGACAACAAAATACACATACCCATTTTATCATATTGAATCATGAATTTTATTATAATTTAAAGGAAAGAAATGACAATAAAATACATATACCTATTTCTGGATATATCTAAAAAGCTGGTACTTTCTATTTAAAATAAAATGTGAATAAAGAAATGATATAAGCCAAGAGATCTTATATTGAATTGACTAGAAATAATAGAATAGTTGAAATAGAAAATGAGCTTCCCAATTGAATATTCAATTAGTGCTTCACTTTTAATACTGGAATAAAAATACAAAAATAAATGAATTGGAATAAAAAATGTAAAGATAGCAGCCTGAAACAGAATCCATGGAGACCAATGGACATTTTAAGAAAAAAATTATTGATTAAGAAATGATACCAAAAATAATTATATTACTCTTCAATATTAAAGAAAATTTGATATTTTATATTATTTTTTCATATATAAAATAATTCTATAATTTTTATGGTTGAATTTGCATTATTATAAAAACATTATAGTATACAGGGGGGAAATATTATTATAATTAGTTGTCGTTTTATATTTTTATTTGAAATTAGAAGGATTGTGTATGGAACTTAAATATTAAGAGTATATTTGTGATAATTAGAACAACAATATCTTCTTAAACCACTAATGTATAAATGCACCTACATTATGAGGGTTTTTATTTATTTTGACAAAAAAGGAATGAAATGATTCCTCCTAAATCATGGTTTCTATAATTGATAGGTTATTTATAATATGCATATTATTGTTATATAGGCATTATCCATGAACACTGTAGATGTGGGATTATTTTAATTTACATATTAAAAATGTGGTGCATTAAAGGTCTGCCTATCCTTCGCATATATGTGTAAACAGATTATTCTCCAGTACATGAAGGGTCAGAATGACTAAATGGTCAACATGGGTAGGATGACAATCTTGGCACTAAGGAGGGCTTTGAACATTTCATCATCAGATTTTCAATAAAATGGATGGTTGAAGAGTTGTGGGTTGGAATAGTTTGAAGCCTGTCCATTGAAGTATAAAGATTGGCTATCCTAATATAAATCTGAGCAC
Organism: Epiperipatus broadwayi; assembly: GCA_028023455.1. Classification (NCBI taxonomy): domain Eukaryota; kingdom Metazoa; phylum Onychophora; class Udeonychophora; order Euonychophora; family Peripatidae; genus Epiperipatus; species Epiperipatus broadwayi. The sequence continues at coordinate 203,793 of JAQFVV010000737.1, read as the reverse complement.
TGATCGTATATATGTGTGGAGTTAGTAATCTGGACCAACTGATGATTGCTGGTTTAGCATGAAATATATTGGTGATTATTTATCTTTTCAACATGTGTATGATCAGGTGGCTCAGCAATATGAGATGGCATGGAGAGCTAAGGGTCGTGTGAAATTCTGAGTTTGAATCCCTTATATATTACATTATATATATATATGCAGGTGTGTATAAGTCTGTATGGTGTATTAATTTAATCATTTTTGTAATTTATTATTTAAAATATTTAATTATTTGGTGACTTTTAATATGAGTTTTAATTATAAGAATGCTTTCTAAATTCTCATGATTCAACTACCAATACAGAATGTATTTTTAGGTTTAAACTATATTTCATATATTCCATTATCTTATATTTCTTATCAATTGAGTAAATCAAGACTAAGCAACTGAGGGAGATTTGTGATTACTATTATTTCTGAATTTATACTCGCTGATGTTTAAGCAAAAGTAATGTAATGATCATCATTTTTGTGCAATAATATTAAATATTTTTGAGTGGAAGTTAATGTTATTAGACTAGTAAGACATATATTTAGACACTCATATCATTTATAAGTGTGAGGGATTTCAAATTTTATTAAGAAGAATAATGAATCTTCATTATATCTTCGTGGACAGCCACTTAAGTCTGCATTCTCTCCTCCTCCCATCATTAATTGCATTTATCATTTCTATGTCCATTTGGAGGTTAAGAAACTTATAAAATCAGTTTCCTATCAGAAATAACTTATTTATTTGATTACAAATTTAAACAGACCTTATTGAATGAAATCATCTGTATTAACACCCAGATCAAAGGCATCAATCATAAGGGATATATTCTCATTTAATTCATGCTATACACCCAGATGTGTCTCTTTCAGTGGTTGTGCTATAAAATAAAGTTCATTTAATCTGTATTGTAAATAATGTATGACCTAAGTCTCATTTATAAATGACTATTTGGTAAGCAACTTCAGGAAATCTTTTAGCAAAATGCACAAGGAGTGAAATATATGGTAATGCTTTTCACATGATATGCTATTATAATATTTAATTATGATGAAAAGTTTAATAACTAATCACTTGAGAAAACATATAATGTTGCTCTCTCTCTCTCTCTCTCAGGGTGTTCATAATTTATTATAAGATGATGATTATATTTATTGCATGGTACATGTATTGTATTGTTAAAAATTACATAGAATTGTTTTTTTAATTATCTTAGAAGCACTTTGTATAATTATTTGTTTCATTTTATTATTTTTAATTAAATTTTTATTTCAATTGTACATCATTTTCTTTATCACTCTTTTCCAATATAAAGCCATTTTGTTTTTATTTTATTGCTTTGTTTTATATATTTCCAACAGATATTGATATTATATAAAAAATGGCATATCCTTTACTTATATTACTTTACTATCTCAATAACATCAGTAATCCACTTATTAGTACATTGCTCTAGAATCATCTGTATGAGCATGGATGAGTATTTGATGAACTCTAGATCAGCCATAGTTGTTAAAACATTTAGATTGCACTAAATAACATAATTTCCCTCTTCTGCATTATCATGTAGTATTATTATTCCAATACAATTCATTACTTTTAGTTTGGAATACAATTTGCAAGCCATTTTTAAAGTTAATATCTATCCTCATCATATTACATATGTAATTTTTCTTTCAAAGATGAGATTTTGAAATTCATGTTTTGAATTTAATAACTGCATTTTTCATAACATTATTTCTATTGCTATAGAAATAAGAAATTGGAATTTTGATTAATATTTATTGATTTTTGTTTTATGCTGCTAATTCATTATATTTTTGCATTAAAAATGTAAACCTTGTGACATAATATTATGCATCCATATGTCATAAATCCACATTGGATAAAATCTGAATTTTTTGTTTTTTCTGTTAGCTAGACTAGCATTTTCCAAACATTTGGCCGCACACCTTAATTTATGATCGTAGAACTAGTGCACACCCCAGAAATTTTTTGTTAAAAAATATATAAGTTTGTACTTTAAAAAAAAATGTTATATTTTTAAAAAATATGGGGTTAGAATATAACTAGAAAATGTTATAAAAAATTTACAAAAGAAAATTGAAATAGATAATTGTATATGCAAACAACAATTTAATGAGAGAGATGTGAATGTCTTTTTATTTTATTTTATTGAGTCTAGGTTCAATTTGAGAACCCTATTTACATATTTGGTTCCAAATTGAATTTGTTTCTGGTTTTGGTTTTAATGCTACTCATCACTGAGAATGTTATTTTGCATAAATATGTGGAACCAAATAGTAGCAATCCATTTGTCACTCAGGTGACTAAAACAGGAAATTTATTTTTATACCTAATCAGAAACTAAACAAATTGAAATTGAGTTCATAATTTTCCATCCTCTCTGATGTCAATAATCTGTTCTCATAAAGTGATTGGCAAATGCTAAATTTTCACTGTATCAATAAATGATGTCAAAATCTATTGAAAAATCTTCGTTTAATAAATTTCCAAACAGCTTTGAAAATTTACATTCCAAAATTTCTAAATGCTTAATAGAAATTATTTTTACTTTAGATATATTAAAGTTGAATTGAACAAAACAGTTGCATTGCCACAACATCTCAGTAATTTTTCTACACATATTTAAAACATCTTCTTTACCTTGTAGCAATAAATTTAATTTGCTTATTTTATTAAACATGTCTGCAAGATAACAAACAATTGTAATCCATTTCTTATTATAAAAAAAATCTGCCCATTTAGAATCTTTTTTTAATAAGTAAAGATATAATTCATTTCCGAGTTCAACAACTCGGTTGCTGAAAGCCACAATGTTTCAGTGTGATATAAAACACTTCTATATTCACTTCCCATTTCATCAAAGTCTGATGTTGAATGAACATTTTTTTTGATCAAATTAACTACATTAATTACTTCTTGTACTACATTATGAATTTCAGGTTTCATTTTTTTTCACTGCAATAACTTGTCTATGAATAATGCAATGTAAACATTTTATATGTGGTGTCACTTCAGAAACTACCTTTAAATCCTTTTTCAGTTAGAGCACACTGCTCTGTCACAATGTTTAAACAATTTTCTCACAAAATTTTGTTGTTTTTCTTTCTGAAGAAATTATCTATTAATGAAAATATTTCTTCATCAGTCTATCTTTCTTTGAGGAGCTCAGTTTTTCTTGAACATCATTATTAAATCTCTTAGAAAAATTAAGAGCTTGGCTGGCTATTCAAACTACTTTCATTCAATTGCAAAATGAATTTTGGGCAAAAAATTAACGTTCTATTAATTGTTCCTTTATATCTTCAGCAATTATTTCTATTTACTTCCCAACAGTATTTGCAGATAAGAAAATTGTCTTAAGCTTTTTAGCTAACTCTTTGCCATCCACCATCAATGATATGTGGCTTTTTATCCTTAGCAATAAGATATAGATGCCTGTAAGCATTTGTTGTTTTGTAAAATTTGTAAAAATTACAGTAGTATAATTGAAAGACATCAAATGTCTTTCCAAATTTTTATTGGTTTATTTTAATGCTGTGGATATTTGGTTTTCAAATGTTGGGTTAGTTGAGTAGGTTTCATACAATCATTTTTTAAAATCTCAAAACATAATGCACATTTGGCTTCGGTTCATCATTGATAATAATATGTCATAAATCCATATTTTAAAAATTCTTATTGATATTTTCAAATTTTTGTAAGAATATTCCTGTGATCGAAATTAATTTTGCATCATCCTTATTTCTAGATATACTTGGATTATTAGCAACAGCTATATTGGCTTCGATATTTTTCATTCTCTTCTGCAGAAGTGTCAATTCAAAGTCTTCTTGCACTCATTTTATTTAGCCATTTGTCCATTTTGTAGGGGTATCAAAAAATTTAATTGAATAATTAATAATTTAATATTAGTTTTAAAATTAATTTATAATTTTTAAAATTATATATAAAAAATTTTAACTAGTAAAGAATAAACTAATCTAATTATTATATTAAATTAATCTAAAAATCTAATAAATTAAATATCTTATAATAAAATTTTAAAAGTCTTTTAATTAAAACAAAATTAATCTAAATAAAAATTTTGAATGTAAGAGTCAAAATTTTAAAAATAAAAACTATAAAATCAATGTTGAGAACAAGTCAAAATAAAGTTCAAATTTAAAAAAAAAAAAATATTTTTTTATTAGCTTTGGATTTTTAATTTAAAAATTTTTGCATTTAAATTGTAATATTTTTATTTATATATATATTTTTTTTGTATAACCATAATATAAAATTATAAGCTTTAACTCAGACCAAAATGTAATCATAAATATATGAAGACCATATAGGAAAAAGCTTTTATAAAATACTTTTTTAAACATTATGTGCTTGGCCAACTTTTGACTATTACAAGCCATGATTATGACTTATAATAGTTGAAAATCATCTAAGATCATACAGTTTTTTTAAAAAAATGTACTTTATGAAAACTTTTCCCTATATGGTCTTCAACTCATCTTATAATAAAAAGTAGATGGGGGTAAAATTCTTAATCTCAAAATACAAATATTAATATGTAAATATGTTAAATTTATTAAGTGTTAGCAGATAATATAATAATAACATGAAAGGCTAAAATCTTCGACAGAAGCACCTTAAAAATACTTATGTGACAGCCAATCAGATGTACCCATCTTTTTCTCATTCTGGCTTGTGTTCTTGAATTCAGAGTTCTGCATGCAGTCATTATTACATCTAATTGGATGTCACATAAGCATTTTAAGGTGCTTCTGTTGAAGGTTTTAGCTATTCATGTTATTATATTTTAAAATGATGAAATATGTCAAAGCTAGTATATCTGTTACTATATCACTATGACTTAAAAAAATAATAAAGACAGTATTTAAAAGTTACAAATAATAACATTTAAAACACAAAATTCACATTAAATCACATTGCATTCTTTTCTCTAAATTCTAATGCTGATTGGCATTAAATATGTTCGCACCATATTGCCACTATATTCACTTTGTATATTCATTTGACTGAGAAGTTGTTCAACAGAAATGAAGTAAGCGATTTTAAAATAGGAATACTAGAGCATTGTGAATCAACTATAAACATGAAGTTTATTTAAGATACATGTTAACTAAATTTTACTACCGAAAAGGATTGTATAGTTGAAATAAAGAATAAAGATGTTAGCAAAAGTTTGTAAACAAAAAATTGTTGTAAATCAAATACTAATTTTAAATATTAATGATGTTTGGTAGGATAAATTATCATTACAAATTATCTTGAGCACCTCAGAACTCTTTCATGCACCCTCGAAGGGCCACACACCCCATTTTGGAAACCACAGCTATACTATAGACAACTCACTCAAACAATCAATATTGGCAAGAAAGTGTTAAAAAAAGAAAAAAAATTGCTCAAGCTTTACCATTTGAGAATTATTAAGCCTGGTGAGCAACATCTTCTTCACTGGTTTCTTTATGACACTAGTTTAAAACAAGCTTTTATCTATATTTTATACTTTCAAATTAAATTTTAAAATCCGTATTTTGAAATAATAATAAAAAAGCAAAAAATATATTTTAAAAAATTATTAAATTCATTGTTTTTTCTATTTATTAAATTTACATTATTTCTCTGATTATATAGTAGGGATTTATATTCATTCAACAGCTTCTTTTAACCATAAGCAAAGCAACGGAAAAGTAGAGGGCAACACAATGAAAGCATGCAGATTCCTGTGGTCAGTTAGGGCATTTAAAATATCTGTTCCACCCAGGCAATAATATATATATATTTAATTCATTAAACTAATTTTATATAAGTACGCTGTTAATAATATTCACCACCAAAAAGTCCTCTCTCATGAATGCAATTTAGCTGAAATGTAATTGTAATCAGTTATCAAATTAATGATGACTTACCAAAGAAAAGAAATATTAAGGTTTAAAACATCAAAATACTTTTTAAAAAAATTGATATCAAATCTCCACAACACCATCTACATTTTTTTTACATTATTCATTGCTAGATGATGAAAAAGTCAATAACGCATGTTTCAGGTTTTACCAGGTATGTTTAACTGCTACGATTCTATGATCATTACAAAAATTCATGTTTAAGTGAGTAACATAAAACCTTAAAGAATAACTTTTATTAAGTTTCTGATAACGATTTTTTACTATTTACAATATATAATCTCTATTATGCTGTTGTCATTATTTTTGTTTTCATCTATCATGAGTCCAAGAAAATCATTTGCTAAATAGATCATTTATGGAACATCCTTCACGAATTGTCAGAAAGTGGGTAGGGGCCAGGTAGTCATTGCCATGTAAATGAAGCTAGTTGTGTATTTATTCAGAGTATAATATGGAACATATGATATTGTACTTTTTTAATAATAAGTTTAGTGATTAAATTTATTTACATACTGCAAAAAAAAAAATTGAAACTATAACAATAAGGATTCATTACTTTATAATAGAAGTTAATTTTATTAAAAATTAGGTGCAAAGCAATGATTAACTATCATCGCTGAGAATATTTTTCTCCCTAATTTTATTAACTACGTTAAGTCTATAAAACCTGCTTTCAAGAAGATAAGATTTTATATTTAAAAAAACATTCATTTTAAAATTAACCATATTTTCTAATTCAACTTTATATAAAAAGAAGTTAAAAAAATATGTATCTTAATTTACAGAAAAACATTTTATTTTTATAGCTTTCAAAGTTCATTTTAAACATTTCGGACAGGAAACCAAAGAAATTTCCTTCAAAAGATAGAAAAAAAATCTAGCAAGTTGTTGAAATCTTTTTATTTTATTATTTTAATGAATTGCTTGCATGCTGGCAAGAAATTGATCAAATTTGAAATTGCTGAAACTTGATCTTTCACAAAGTTGTACTTTATCAGAATCATAATATTATTACAGTACACAGATTTCTTTTGATTTATAATAGTAAGGCTTAGCAACTTTTTTTTTTTTTGTAAAATAAATTTGAAATATTTTGTAAACTAAATTTCCATTTTATAAATAATGATACAACTTTAGAAAAAAAAAATCAGTATCAGACATAAATTAATTTATTGAATAAAAATAAATAAATTTCAATTTTGAAAATATCAGTGATTTTTCTGGCGATTATTTTAATCTTAAAATACGTCACTACATGACTGTCTCCGTTTATTTTTAGCATCTACATCAGGAGTAGTAATTCATTCTATTTTCTCTATTCCAGAGCATCTATTATAAGCTTGTGAAATCAAAATGGCATCAACATTTAGTATCATTAATTACTCAAGTCTAAAATTTGATGGTTCTGAAATAAAAATACACATTATCATTTTCCACTACCCTTCACAAATTGGTGTGCTTTCTTTTTATAATTGTGTTGAACGTTAATTGAAGATGATCTTAGCTTGCTATCTCAAATTGCAACCCATTAAATATTTATCTTTCTCTATGATGTATTTAGTTTTTCTTGTTGTTCACACAACACCCTTTTTATTAGGTTGCATATATTTAAACAATAACATCATAATTCAATTATTTTACTTTTTTACTTATTTTATTCACAACATTTATGTTTTTCACAATTATTTAAAAAACTAATTTCATATTTTACTATCAAAAGTTGTGAATCAAAATATTTATAACTATAATGATTGAATACGAAGATTTTTTTTTAAAAAATAGAGCATTAGATTAGTATTCTATGACATACAATTTAAACTGTTTTTAATTTATCTCGATTTGAATAATTGTCCAACTTTCAATTCTGTTTCAGTTTGCAACATATCTTCGGGCATTTTATGTCTATTAAATGTTATTTTAGTATTTATGCTGAATGCTTGTTTCAGGTTTTCAAATCAGATACACTTTTTATATATATATCATTCACTTTCTTATCATTTCAATAAATGTTTACTGGACTGTGAGCTGAAATTTAATATAAAGATATTTCATTGTTTGTAATAATCAGTTTCTATGTTTTCAGCCTTGTGTGATTTTATAATAAAAAATATTGTGCAAAATAAATAAAATCTCCAATATATGTTACAATAATAATAAGATCATGAAAACGTCTTAAGTTATATATATATATCAGTTGCATAAGTTTAAAACTTTATGCAAAATTTCAAAAAAGATCCTTTTTAATACATATCTGAAGAATACTTTTTTAAATATGTATAAAACAAAAGCACCCTTAAGATCCAGGGATCCATATGCACTATCTTAGTTTGCTAAACAGTAGGCATGCCATTGCCATTTATCTTTAAGTACACAAGCTCTATTTCTAATCATGCCATCTATGAATAATAACCATATTCAGATTTTTTTTTGAGAAGAAGATATCAAACTCACTGAAATTTGCAAAAAGATGATATGCTATGTAGTAACAGATGTTTATACAAGAGAAAATTTTAAGAATTATTGGTAAATTGTTCAAAAAAATGCATATGTAAAAGAAATCCTCTATTTTCTAATGGAACAAAAAGCTTGTGGTTAATACAAAAAGTGAGATGAATTTTAAAGAAGCTAATTTTAAAAATTAAAACTAGGGGGGGGGGGAATAGTCAAATGATTTATTGCTCAGGAGTTTATAAGATATTTGGGTACAAGAAATCTATAAACTTTAAACTCGAAAATCTGTCAGTCTATCATGTACTGAACTTCCATGTTGAAAAAATAATTGAATATATTATTTCCTGAAATTCATAAAAATTTGACCACCAGAAATGACAGAAAACTGGAGCATGATTCATTAATATTGAACTCAAGAGCCTGATATTACACTGCAAGGCATTTGATATTTACACACAACTGTGACATTGAAATATTTTTTTTAGATTTCAAGCAAGCTGAAGAATTCTTTTAGATATCTTCTCTGTAAATAATCCAACTATCGAACCAATTATTGATTGGTAAATACATATCCAACTATTCTTAACTATAAGACAAATAGATAAGAAAGATGACAAACTCTTATTATCTGATCTTTGATTTCTTTATCAATGATTTCTGCTATTAGACTGATGGACCTTTTATCCTATCAATACCACATGGAATTTCTTTTTGTATTCACTATCAGATATGGGAACATAATATAGGATACCTGGTAATGTTAGATATAATCCAATAAGTTTCAAAGTAGTTAAAAGTATAATATGCTATTAAGTTCCTGAAGGAATTTTAATTTAGTTACTTTGAAATAAATTTGCATGCTTTTGTAGTAGAACAAATAAAGTTCTTAACTTTCTTTGAAAATTGTTCCAAGTTTTATTTTACCATTTGATTTATTATTCTTAAAGTGTCTTTGTAAGCAGTTTAAAACCATTAGTAGAAAAAATACTTTGTTAAATCAGAGCAAACAATATGGTGAAAAGCAATCTCTTTTAATAATTACAATACTGATTTTATTAATGCTGTAGAAATATTAAGTTTTGATGTTAATTGCAGAGACTAAATAAAAATGTCTTTAGTATTAGAAAGGCCACCCCCAAAAAAAAAAAAAAAACTACTTTAAATAAATAAATAAAAAGCAACAACTTGTGATTATTAAACAGTTTAATTAAAATGGTATTTAAACAGAAATATAGGAGATATATATATATGTGTGTATAAGAGATTCATAAAGACCAATTTTGAAAAACACGCACGACTCTATAGTTCTGAGCTGGATACATCTAAGTAATACAAAGTAAATAATATATATATACTTGTTAGTGATGAATATTTACTATCTTTAAATAACTGAAACACACAGGCTTATTATATACCTGTGTTTATATATGTAATATATAGGGTATATGAGTACAGACTTTCACATGACACACCACTCTCCACACTGTCTCATAATACTGATACACTCAAACACATATATGTCGAAAAGATAATCACCAATATCCGTATTTCATGCTAAACCAGCAATCATCAGTTGGTCCAGATTACCACCTCCACACATACATGCCACAAGTGCTTAAATATATATTAAGATAGCCAAACCTCACACTTTAATGGACAGGCTTCCAATCTACTCCAACTCTTCAACTGTCCATCCAATTGAAAATCTGATGATGGAATGCTCGAGGGCCACCCTGAGGCCAAGATTGTCTGCCCATCCTTTGTACATGTATTAAATGGATTGTGTCCTGTACATGAGGGGTTAGATTGACTTTAGGTTAACATGGGTGGGACAAGAATCTCAGCCTCAGGGTGGCCCTCGAGCATTCCATCATCAGATTTTCAATTGGATGGATGGTTGAAAAGTTGGAGTGTTGAGTAGATTGAAGCATGTCCATTAAAGTATGAGGTTTGGCTATCTTAATATATATTTTGAGCACTTGTGGCATGTATGGGTGGAGATGGTAATCTGGACCAACTGATGATTGCTGGTTTAGCATGAAATATGTATATTAGTGATTATTTATCTTTTCAACATATATGTATTTGAGTGTATCAGTATTATGAGATTGTGTGGAGAGTGGTGGGTCATGTGAAAGTCTGTACTCATATATCTTTAAATCTAAATAATTCTCATCATTGATTTACATATGTGTGTTATGCTTTAATGGAAAGCCGATTGGTAACTGACACAAAATATCTCTTTATATAGTGAATATTTCAAAGTAAAGGTAACTTATTTTTTGTAAATTTAATCTGTCTGCTCTTCGTTTTTTTTTTTGTTTTTAATTAGAAACTGAGTATTCCTTAGAATACTAATATTCAATCATTGTAAAATCTTACATCTTGCATTATAACTTTAAAATATGATTTGTTACAATGTTTACACAGAGGCTAATCTCTCCATACCCTAGCACCATTCAGTGCAAAACAGAGTAATCAATGGATGCAAGAAGGTTTGTGCTTAAAATCGCTATCTTATGTCTAATCATACAATATCCTCTGACTAGTTTATAGCTTATGGCTTTCATCAGTGAGGAGTCTTAGATCTGAGAGCACTGCATCAATCTTATCCCCAGACTAATTTCTAGCTTGTGGCTTTCATCAGTGAAGAGACTTGGATCTGAGAATACTGCATCTAGATCTTAGGATCAGTACAATGCTCTCTGATGAAAGCCATAAGCTAGAAATTAGTTTGGGATATTGGATGAGTAGGCACTAGATAGGGATTTTATGCACAAACCTTCTTGCATTCATTGATTACTCTGGCTTGCACTGAGTGATGCTATTCTATGGAGAGTTTTGCCTCTGTATAAAAAGCTTGTGTAAGCATAAAGAATGGTAATCATGTGATGTTTAGTTGTTATGATGTTCTGAAATTCTTCAATTTTTTTTTATTTTAAGCTGGATTTCATTACTATATATTTTTTCTTTCTATAATAAATAATGGTAATAAATTATAAAACTTATATAATAAATTCTATATTCTGAATATTGCAATATTGTTTCTAAAAGAGTCAAGTCTTAGTTGAAGACTTCTGGAATAATTTCTAAGTAAATTAAAAGAGGGAGGCGGTAGTGGTCTCAAATCAATTAATTGAACATAATTGTTATCCTTAGTCAAGATTCCTATGATAAATAAATTATATGCCTCTAGTATATTAATTATTGTTTTTTTTTTTTTTTAAAAAATCTTTTGGAATTCCAATCCATTGTGATTTGCTTTACTAAATACAGTGACAATTTCAGCGAAATATTGTATTAATTAAATAAAAATGAAATAACGATTTATTAAAGAATGTTGCTTAAAATTATTGATTATTAAACATTATAATTTAAAACTTGATTGCTTAATGCGTTTGTAAAAAATGTTGCTTCTTTATTACTTTTTTAAATATAACTATTAAAAATGTTTTATAATATTAAAATCTATTCTACCACCCACTCCCTCTCTGAAAATATATACTGTACTTGTGAGTGAATAGTGTTTTAGATCTTGATGGGTGTATGGTTGCTTGTTGCAACTATGTCTTATCTCAACATCTAAGTCGGATTTTATTCACCATCATCTTAAATTTCAAACCATCTCTTAGTGAATTTAGTGTTGTTAATTATATTTATTTAGTACTGAATGTAAAAGAATTCAGTTAAAAGAAGGTAGCAGTGAATGTTTAATTTGTTGTTGCTGCTGTTTGTTTTATTACTTTTGATTGATGTGTTATATATATATAAAACATTTGTACGAATAAAACTGCATTGCTTAATTGTTTCTAATATAAATTTCTAGCTGCTGCATGGACCAATGGCTAATCAAAAGTACATTTATTCTGGTTGGTAAATGAAGAACAAAAATCAAATGATTTATTGCTTGGAGCTCATAAAACATCTGAGCTTCAGAAGTGACAGTTAAAGATGCATTCTATGGATACTGAGCTTTAAAGACCATCTCTTTACCACTGGATTAAATTATGTAATGTATATGTAGGTGAATATATTCTGGAATTGTTTTGAAATCACATCTGTTAATTGCTTTACATCGTAATTATGTGGTTTTAAGATATTGAAAGTTATGTGGCATATATACTTTGAGAGAATTTTGACCATTTAATGGTTAGTTTTTTTTATTATTATTATTATTCTTTCATGAATATTTGTGGTTTTAGATCAACTAAAATTGTGAGTTAATAGATGCCAAACAATATTTCAAAAAGAAATGCTATGCTGTAGTTTTAAAAAATCTAAAAGTAAAAATTATTTTGACTGTTAAGAATTTGTTCTAGTGTTTTACTTGATGTGAAAATGGAAATGTAAAAGTGGAGCTCAAAAACTCACTTTGCACAGCTATTTCACTAACAGCTTTGTCATATGTAAAAGTCAGTTGTACATAAATTTTGAGGCCTAATTGCAGATGCCTATATTCATTGGTCAGAAGAAATGTTAATCTTGAGGGTTACCAGTAATTCTTTTTATATCATTATTTTATGACTATTAAAAATTATTTGCCTGCATTTACTTTTGTCATTATTTTTATTTCATTATTTACTTTTTAGTGCATAATTATAGTACTACTTTTACAATATTTCTTTCACTTTATATCGATTTATATTGAATAACTTTCTGATTTTAGGCAGCTTCATTTTATCAAAGTGGAAATCATTTTCATAAGTTCAAAAATAATAAAAGAGTATAGTTATTTTATTACTACACTGTAATACACAGTGATTTATATTTTTAACACTGCTCCAAGCTATCAATTTCAAAAAACACATGTTGTTATCAAAACTCAAAAAAACTTGATTAATCACTATTTTCAAGAAGTTGTGCTGGTAGAAGTCCAAAAGAAGACAGTCTATCACTAAACAGAACTATACAAAGATTCTAAAATGCTATGTTTATGATTTGTATATACAGCCAAGTTTTCCATATCTCAAATTCAAAACTATAATAAAATCCATCCAGATTCATAAGCTTCTTTGTGAAGAAAAAGACATGGTAAATAGAAATGCTGCAATTGCAAGTAGAATCAGAAATCAAGTGGTCCATGGTATTATTCACTGTGGAAAAAAGAGCTTAGTTTATATAGGTAGTCAATTGAGATGCATAAGTGAAAGATGACTGATAGCACCCAGTTGACTGCTGCCTTGAAGCTCCATCTGGACAACACTAAATCTTAACTCAGGAAATTGACATTGTATTTTATTATCACCAGATGTGGAAACTCAGAAAATAATTTACTTTATGAACAATTTGTTACTTTAAGACACTTTTGATGGTTAATCTTAAATTTATTGGTATCTGATTGTTTCTGTTTTCATTATTTGGGATACTGTATGTTTTCTTCATTTCTTATTAAAAGATTCCTTGTAAATATCAAGAGTTGTTGTACAATGTTATTGAGTACAGGATCAAATGTGTTGCAGTTTTAAATAAGTAGTCTTATAAGCTAAAACTACCCCATCCCTCACAGAACTCAGACCAATTTCCATGGAATCTTTGCCAATAAAAATTCTTGAAAAAATAATAAAGAAACAATAGAACCACATATAATGCCACTGATATCAGAAGTTCAATTTGCCAAAAGAATCTCCTCCACAATTCAAGCAGCATCATTATTCAAAGCAATCCTGGATTCAACAAGACAGGAAAAAAAAATAGTCCAATAGCAATTCAACTAGATATCGAGGGAGATTTTGATGGAGTAGACCTTTCCATATTGCTAGACATGCTTGGAAACACATCTATCCCCAAGACACATCTGTACATCATTGCAAATCTACTTCTCAGCAGAGAAATACACATAACGTTAAATGGAAAAAACTCTCCATCATTTGTTCTCACCAATCCAAATCCCAAGGCTCTCCTCTCAGTTCACTATTATTTATTCTATATATTAACCCTTTAATAGAAAAAATCCAAAAAACATTTACCAGTATTCAAGTAACTAGCATTACACAATATATAGCTTGCTTGGCTTATATGGATGACATCACAGTTTTTCTCAATTCAAAAAAACAATTACCACAATTACAAGAAATTCTTAAAGAATATACGCAACAATACAAATTGAAGTTTAATCCAGAAAAGACTACTGCTTGGTCCATGTTTACCAGAAAACCATGCACATCCATTTACAAAGCAAAACCAACATGTTTTCTAGGATTTCCGATTCATCTGCGAATAACCGGAATGAGATGTTTAATACAAAATAGATTAAAAAAAGAAGCACAACACATTGTCATCTCCCTATCAAAAACATATCTCTCTATATATTCTAAGGTCCAGCTAATAAATCAACTTATAATGACAAAAATAACATATTATCTACCAATAATAAAATTCTCAAAAGTTTTCAAAGCAAAAATTAAAACCATCTGCAACCAACTTTTATGGTCAAGAAAAGTGGTTGCAATATCAACAAAAAAACTAAATCAACCCCTTATTAAAAATGGTTTAGGTTTGCACAATATTGACATTTTTTATACACAAAAATTAAGTAACCTAGTAATTTCCATTATGAATCAATTTCCAAAACTTAAATGCTTAATTCAAATTACTCCAATGGACAAACCACCCCCAATAGGTCTATATATATAACATCAATCATCCATCAATATAGAACAACTTTTAACAGAACAGAGCAATATACACACAAATATTCATATTGGAACATTCATGAACAAATTCAACAGGAAAGAGACCTAAATAATGATAACACAACACTCAGAATAAACAACAGAAAACTACTACATGAATACAAAAAGTGGTCACTAGAACCCAAATTTTTTGATTTCATTCTAAAAATAAATCTCATCACAATGACAACAACATACTTCTTACACCATAAAAGGATGTATGTTTCAATAGACCCTTTTTGTGGACTATGCCACAAGGCTGATGAGACCCTACAACTACTATTGTATCAATGTACTGCATACACACAATGTAAGAACAATGATGGGTGCAATATACCACCAACAAAACATGACCATTTGTCAAATAATTAAGATTTTTCAAGGCAGATCAATGCCCAACATTAGGGCAGCAACCTTTGTATTATTACCAGGTGTACCTATCTAATGAACAACAACACCAGAAGGCATCTGTCCACCTTCTACAACAAATTAAACCAGATACGTAATAGCAACAAGATAATAGCAAATCCCCATATTTATGCAGCTACATGGTCTCTTATCAAACAACAATCAATGCTATATGCACCAAAAATTCAAGAATACTGAAAATTCAATAACAATAAAATACAGAAATAAAAAAGACATTTCCCCCCTCTCTCTACAACAAATAATTTTTTATGTTAGAATTAGATAACTTTTCATTGAAAACATGTAACTGAAGACTATAAAAATGCTTGTATACAAAACCAATGGTAAAATCAATGTAAAAAACTCTGCATTTCTTTGATTAATAAACTTCTTTTTTTGAAAAAAAAAAATAATAATAATAATAATATACATTCAAAGATCAGCCTTTCAAGCTAATTGTGCATGCGTCTTCTGCAAGTGTTAAATAATAATAATAATAATAATAATAATAATAATAATAATAATAATAATAATAATAATAATAATAATAATAATAATAATAATAATAATAATAATAATAATAATAATAATAATAATAATAATAATAATAATAATAATAATAATAATAATAATAATAATAATAATAATAATAATAATAATAATAATGATAATAATAATGTTTTGATAAGTCATCATCATTAATGAATGAGGTTCTCTTACTCCTATGGATATTGAATCTGCTTTCTACTATTTAATATTTTGTAATCTGCTGGGTCTAAGCACTTTTAAATACTACTTGTTTTCATGCTTCATTTGAATTCAAATATTTTTATTGCTGGTATGATTCTTATTTATAAATATATGAATATATAAAACTATAAAAAAAACTGATTAGTTTGTAAACCCTAATATCTTTTTTCATATTTCTTAATTTATTTATTTATGTATTTGATGTTTTATAAGATAGAAAATGTGTGAAGTGAATATTTATAACTTTAAGGTTTAAATTATAAGATTAAAAAATCTCTTCAAAATTTAAAACCTTTTTTTATAATGATTTATATTCAATCTCATCTTCAGAGCCTTTTTTTTTTTTTACAAACATATCTTTAATTGTCTTTTAGATTATTTATAAATATATTAATAATATAAATTTCAAAAGACAGATTAACTGTAGAATATTATTGATGTAAACTATTTTAAACTCAACATAAAAAAATGTTTTCCTTTGACTTTTACATTTTATTTTGCCCTGAACAATTTAGTGCAATGGTGAAGATGACTATTTTTGCGTAGTTTTTTGGATCAATTCCAAATTGGGTAAAATAATAAAAAAAAATCAATTTACTTAATAAAATAAAACTGCCATAATAATCTTTTTACATTAGAGCTAAAAGTTTGCATAATATTTCAAAACACGGACTATAAATTAATATACTGTAGTCATGAACTATACTATATCTAACTACATGATTTCATTTATATAGTATCCAAAGAAAAATTAAATAAACAAAAATGTAAAAAACATTAAAAAAACATAAAAATTTATAAATTTTATGGTATTCAAGCAGCGATTTTTTTTCACTTAAAAAAAAAGTCAAATTTATAAATAAATTTTACAATACCCCGGTAGTTGTTTTTCCATCTTGGAATGCTGTAAATAGTTATGTTTTTTATTAAATTTTTAAAGTTTATATTGAGAGGACATACATTTTATTCTTCCTTTATTATTCTTTCCATATCTTATGAGCAATATTTTGCATAATAAAATATTTTCTGACTATTATGCTAAACGTTTTACAAAATGTTAGAATGTGCTAAAAGTTACTACTGATTTAAAAACATTAAACCAATTACAGGTCTTAATTTCTTGATAATAAGGCTACTTTTAAGTTTTTATAAGAGAAGAAAGTTATAAAAAAAATCATTCAGAGCGTATTTAACAATGATGAAGTCAGACATTTTGCTATTTATTTTAAAAACAAAAATACATAAGTTTTTCTTATTATTACTCTTATTGCTATAGTGAATGTATGAGTGAAGACACACCCAGAAAAGTATATGTAAATGTATCCCTCAATTTATTATTAATAATAATAATAATAATAATAATAATAATAATAATAATAATAATAATAATAATTATTATTATTATTATTATTATTATTATTATTATTATTATTATTATTATTATTATTATTATTTAAAACCTTGTTTATACTAAACTTTAATTTGTATATACATACTATTTATATAAAAAGCATCTCTGGTCATATGTGTGTTCATATTGAAAAAATACTGTACACTTGCACTTCAGTAAATAATATTTATTCTATTCTAATTAATGTTCATTAATAA
The DNA here is from genome assembly GCA_028023455.1 of Epiperipatus broadwayi. Taxonomy (NCBI): domain Eukaryota; kingdom Metazoa; phylum Onychophora; class Udeonychophora; order Euonychophora; family Peripatidae; genus Epiperipatus; species Epiperipatus broadwayi. The sequence continues at coordinate 185,926 of JAQFVV010000737.1, read as the reverse complement.
AATGTCAGCTATTATACACTAAACTCATTTGTACATGAGGAGGTATGGAACAAAATATAGTATAATCTGTGGCTGCACTTTATTTTAAATTATTCTATTTTCTATTAGTATTGACAAAATTTATTTGTCATAGTCATATAACAAATGGCCATAATATTTGGTTTTGTGTAATACTACTCCATCCTATTCTGAGCCTTATGAGATGCATGTGTATTAAAGCTGCAACATAGAGCATGTATTAGATCTACTGTGCCTATTCACATTTGTATTAATTCGCTGATAACTTTGTAATCTTGTGATCTAACCAAAATAATATGCACGGATTTTGTACATGACTTTCTTTGATAAAAAAATGTATACACAGATCTTGTACATAGTATTATAAAGTTATTGGAAGGTTGATATGAATGTCAACAGTCACAGTAGGTGTAATACATGCTCCAGTTGCAGGACTAAAAATAAGTAAAAGTAAAAAATAGTAAAACTTACAGCATTAACTAATAACTTTTACGAATGATATTTAAAATAAATGTGACTTTCACAAATATATATGACTTTCAATATTAGCAAACAACTTTTAAGAATGACATTTAAAATAAAATTTCACCATTAACAAGTTTCCAAAAAAAAAAAAAAAAATGCGACTTTCACAAATCTGTACAACTTTCAACATTAACAAAAAAAAAAAAATGTGACTTTAAAAAACTAATAACTTTTAAGAATGACATTTAAATAAAAAATAAAATGTGATATTACAATAATGACACAATTAGTCAAAAAAAAGTTTAAATATACACCAAACAAACAGTAAATGATTTTGATTTTTAAGTAATTTGAATAAAAATACATTAACTATATTCCTATGACATTTATCATGTAATATATAACAGGAATTTATGTGTTAAAACAAACTTTTTGTATAAACTATCACCACAGAAAATGGAGATCTGCGGTAAAAATTTTCACTCTGAAAATGAAACCACGTGATTGCAAAGTATGCTGGTATTTTCATAAATCTGCTAATAAACCTCTTTTTTTAATAAAGAAATTAAACCAAAACTACAAAAAAATGCATATTAATTATTACACTTTTATTCAATTTTTATATAAAACATTCATCTGTTTTTCTACATAAGTCACCAAATATCCACATCCCCTTGAAAATGCTGTTTTTAGTGTTGCAACCTCAGACATTAATGAAAAATATGATCGCATTGAAAAAAAAAAGAAAAAAAAATTTTGTTGTTAAAAAAACACATTTTCACAATGAAAAATACAACAAATAACTAAAAATGTCAAATTATTACAAAAAAAAAAAAAAGATTGCATTGAAAAAAAAAATCTTATTGATAAAATAAAAAAAAAGCCATTTTTACTTATACTTGCAGGGATTATTTTTTTCAATTTGACATCATTGTGACATTGCACATTTATTGTGGGTGTGAAAAGGCCACCTATCTGCCCTACATTGCAGCTTTAATACTCAAATATCCCTTGTGAATACTAATTGGTGATAGACTACCTAATGCTATTATGGTTTTTAAAAATGAGAAATTCTTTTAAGATGTTTCCAATACGTAACATTAGTTCTAATACATATTGCAGTTAATGATTTTATTTAGAGTTTCTCAGAACACAAGTATTGCATAAACTTGTTACAAATGTTCCACAAACTTTTGAAAAATTATCAAAATAATAAATGATTGTTCCAAAGCAATATATTAACTGAGAAATAATACTCTAATGAACTGTGTCATATAATTTCAATTCCAAATGAACTATTTATATTTACCTATTTATGTCACAGTGACCCATTGTTTTTGGTAAAGTCTGCATTGCAATTTGTATGTATTTGTTTTATTTGTTATATATAATTAAATTCTAACATCTCATATCTTAAATTAGATAAAACATTTTTAGTATTTTCAATTATTTGATATTGTGATCGTTTTATTATGCTAGAAATAATTCTCTCTCGTTACAATAACGCAGAATGAATACATTCGTTAAAGAAAATCATGATTTTAGAAAAGTTCTGATGTTGCTGAAAAAGGGAAAAGACACCAAGCTCAAATATCTCATTAAAATTAATTTAAATGAATATAGTACTTTTTATATAGGAATGAGTTTAGTTATGTTTTTTTTTTAAATATAATAATCTTTTTTTTTTTTTACTTCAATGTAAGTTAATAATCTGTAATTTTAAATAAAAGATTCGTTCATTAATATTTTTGTTATTTTTATGAATGAATGGCCTTGTATTATTTGTATACATATATATCATTGATTTAGGTATTGTGCGAAAAAATTTAATAATCAAACGCGTTCCGTTTAGGAATTAAATGAGAAAGTTTGTTTGCTGGTCAGATATTCTACTCATCTGATTCTCAGGTTTACTTTCCTCGAGGAAAACCAGTTATCGATTAAAATGTTTTTTTTAATTATTTCCATTTTATGCTATTTTAATTATTATATATATTTAAATTAATTCATATTATTTCAATTTTATTTGTGATATTTTACTGCAAACCATTGCAATGGAAATAAAGGAAAGAAAATTAATCATTATAAATTAAAATCTATCTTTTTTAGATATATAAAAACAAAATATTTTAAATTTATTATGCATTAATAAATTAATTATTAATTTTTTAATGTATTTTCTATGCTGGATAACACTTAATTTTTCTAATGTAGTTTTTAAAATAAAAAAAAGAATTATAAAAATTCCCCAATAAAATTTGAATTAATTATAAATCCAACTTAAAAATGTATTTTTTCTCTGAAATCTCATTGTAAAGATGACCTCATAACGAGGTTTGATTCATCCATTATTTTCCCACACGTGACACATATGCAATGACCAGGCTGTAAATTCTTTTAAGAGTGAACTTATTAAAAACACTTTATCTGTCTGCTATCAATTTTTCTCTTCTCGTTTAGAAATGTTTATTTTAAATTGACATAATTTAAATTAAATGACAGAAACTAAAAAAAAAATAATTGTAATGTGAAATGCTAAAATACTTTAATTCGGGAAAAACTTATTTGTATTTTAAATAATTAATATTATTGATAAAAGTAATCATAAAAAGAGATTTTAACTTTTAATAGAAAGAAGAGGAGGTGGAAATTTGAGTCAGCAATGTTCGCGAACCACACAGTATGCTCAGTTATTATAAATCCATCTTTCTCCAATAGAATTTTACCCTCAAAAATACTCATTTAAGTACTATATATAAGTAGCAATTGTATTGTTTGCTTGAAAGTCATATGACCTAGTGATTTATTGAATTGAGATTCCTTTTTTATTATTTACTCAGTTCAGAAATGATCCTAAAAATTGTTGTTCGGAGACTTCCACTGCATTAAACATTTAAGTCATCTTGAAAGTTTTGATAAAAATAATTAACTTCAGTCTCGAACTCTGAGTAAGCTATTATTTGGTTATATCAATTTTAATATTTATAGTAATAATAATAGTCGTTTGCAATTTTGATAGTAGAAATAAATATTTAATTTTTTTTTCCTCATGTGTCATAGCATCAGCCGGGAAGCGAACCCCTAACTCGGAACAACTGCTTGTAAAGCAGATGCCGCTGACCTCTCGACCATTAATGCTTGACAAATATTTGTTAATTTATATTATCAAATTATATGCAAGCATTGGGGTGGTTAACATGAAACAAACGAAGGCAATATTATATGCGTTCCATAGTCTTGGTGACTTTTTGTTTTATATATCTAAAAAAAATATCAAGGATATGTATTATAAATATTAAAAAGGAATATTTTTTGAAATTTGCCTAGTGACCTAAATATTCTAGCTATGTGACTGTTTTTAACTCAGTTATAAATTATACTATCAATTATTTATATTAATAATATCAATGCTGAAAAAGCATTAAGGCATAATGGTTATGTGTATTTATCTGTGATGCCTATATCTAAAAATAAAAATTGAATGGAACTTCAAATTTTTTTAATATAGTTGAGAATATCTTAAACAAAGTAAAGTATTATACAATTCTTCCACGATCAAGAATAGAGTAAATAGAATCTGTTGCTGAAGCTAATGTTAATGACATTCAAAGTAAACTTACGGGTTTTTTCAAGTAGCAGATTTGTAAACAACCAAGCTATCCATCAGGCACTGATTGAAGATTAATATCTAGAGACTTTTAGAGGATATCCCATCATAATTTGGATTGGTCAGTATCAGTATTGATTCATTGATTATGGGTCACAAATATGATGCAGCCATGATAATGGTAAGGTATTTTTACATTTGTCTACACCTTATAGTATTTTGGGTGTTTCTTATTAATTATATTATCTTCCAGTTCATCCAATGAAGCTCATTCTATTATCTATACTATTTGTATATGTGCCTTGCCTACTTTTATTTTCGATATTTGCTTTCCTTTTTAAAGACATTTTTATACACCTGTTCATTTGACTTTATTTTTTGGCACATACTCAACATTTTTTTTTTGCTTACATTTTGCTTTGGCTTTAATTTTCTTTCATGTTTTTATGTGAGTTTCCAGAGCTTATAATAATTATAAACCAAAGCATCTGAGTGGTGGAAAGTAAGAAAATAACAAGAAATTGATGTTAGGCTTAAAAAATCAAACAGGAATTTTTTAATTTTACAAAATAGTAAAGTATTTTCATGTATGACATTGTGGATATATATATATACTGAGATGAAACTAGTGTAATGGGTTCTTGCTTAAATGTCACATGATATGCAAGTTAAACATTTCTTTGTTAGAGGGCATACTTTCCAAGAAAAAAAAATTGTTTTGCCATTAGTAAACTGTAATCGTTTTTGATGAAGCATTTTATGTAAAGGAAGTAATTTGTTAAAGCAACTAATTAAAAAAAATGGCAATCTTTCTATAGACTGAGTGTGTTTCTGGATTCTAAAAAAATATAGTATTGAAATAAAAAAAATTTGAAAGGAAAAAAACACTTGGAAAAAAATGTGCTTTTAATTACAATAGAAAACTAAATAGATATAGTATTTAAATCATGTGATTAGAGTACATAAATTCATGTTTGAAATGTGATATTTATTGAGAGAAATAAAATAAATGCTATAGTATCGTATTTACACTTAGTTTTGTATAATTTGCTTTCATATAGCTTGCAGCTCCACAGTAATACCATGCATAAATGAAATTTGTTAAAGCAACCAATTAAAAAATAACAGCCTTTTTCATAGGTTGGGTATGTATGTATCTTAAAGTTTTATTGGCCAATAAGTGAGTGACTGTAATATATCTATGAAGAAACTGATGAAATTGTTATGCTTTATAAAAATATCATATTTTCACATGATATCATTTCTTATCATTGAATTTTGTTATTGCTGCATTTTATTAATAAGCAGTCAATTGTCAAATAAATGTAAAAAAAAAAATAACATTTTTACCAGTTGTAAAGAAAATTAAAATTTAACAAATAAAGAGTTTTGATTTAAAAGTGGGATGGGGACTATGGTAAACTATTTATTTATTTATTCTTTCCAAAACTTTGAATTATTTAATATCTCAAATAATTTCTTTATTAATATAAGTAAATTCCTTATTAAATTTGGGAAGAAATTTGCTATATGAATAAATAATTTTTAAGTATGAAGAAACGACTAAATAATTTTGTAACCAAAATAATAAAAAGAAAAATGACTTAATTATTCATTAAGTAGCCACTCAGATTTCTTTTTAATTTAAAAGAGATAACAAAACTTTTGTAATAGGCAAAAAAGGAAATTTTTAATTTAAAAGCTTAATGCTGTTGTGTACAATCAGGAAACCACAAATACTGGTAGCATTAAAAGCCAGACTTTGAAAGAAAAAGTTACTCAGTATAAATAAGGGTAAAAATCAAATAAAGTTTTTATTCAGTAGCAGATCTTTTGATCACAATATCTTAATTATTAATTATCCTTTGGTCTTTGTTACCAAGCTGGGAAAGCCATGGCAAAAGTAATAGATAAAGAAGTGAGAATTGTAATTATTATATTATTTTATAATAACTGAAGCAAGGGTAGTTACTATATTTGATAGAAATAAGCAATTAAACATTTTTGAATTCTTTTTTCCCCAACCAATGTGATTTAGATCTGCTGTATATGACTCGATGAAAGGAATAATGTAAAATCTCCCAAACATCTGATTGCATTAAGATCTACCAATTGTCTTAATTTTTCCATTCATATCCATAAAATGTTTCTTATGGCTTTATGGTGCTTTAATCACTCAGGGTTAAAGTAGCTCAAATATGAATCTCTGCAACAATCACATGCTGTTTTTGTATTCATTTGACAGTTTAAACTTGAAATCTATGTTGATATATTAATTTCAACTAATGTTTTTAGATATCAATATTGTACAGAGAAATTAACAAAGGTTTTCAAACAAAGATCCATTGTTTCCAAAATAGTTACTGAATTTGCATGAAATCAGTTTTTGTTTAAATTTTGAAATTAAAAAGCATATGTTTACTATAGTTTATTTATTTGTATAAAATTAAATGGAATATTTATTTTTTGATAATTACATGATATTTAGATAAAGATTTTAATTGAGTATATGTTTTTAAAAATATATTCAAGTCATGGAAAATCTAATAATGTGAAATAAATAGTTATTGTAATTTTAAGTGGCATTTAAAATTTTAAAATATAATTTCTCATTGCTTTATATATTGGTTTCAAAAATTCATTTTAGTGATAGAAATGGAGTTTAAATAATTTTTATTTCATATAATTTTATCACCTAAAGAAAGAAAAAACAAATTATTTTGATTATAAACAGTTTAATTTATTAATTTTTTTTTATATTTGCAAAGTTGATATTTTATTTTTAAGATCACTCCTTATATTTATCCTTTTTTAAAGAAAAAAGTAAAAATATGGAGAAGAAAAAAATCATTGAAATAATTTGAAATCACAAAAATATTACTCAATTGGCCACTGAAAGCTATCTAATATGCATAACTAAAAAGTTATATTGAATCAACCTATTTTTAAAAAAAGGTTAACCAGAAGTGCAAATTGTAACAAGAAAACAATCAAATAAATCTTTACAATATGCTGTAACAGCATCAATATTTTATATAAATGCTATACTATTCTGTTTTGTGTATTTAATTAATTGTAGCTTTATAAAATTAAGAATACGTATTAATTTTAATTTTTTTTTTCACATTTATATATTTTTCAATTTTATGTTTGTTAACCAGTAATCCTTTCTTATAAATTAAATAAATTATTCATTTTTGGTGACGGATGTCAAAGAGGAAGTCATATAGGTTAAATTAATACTTTTTTTCCTTAATCAATTAATTAGTTTATCATTCAAGATCAGTGACGTTTGCACATCGCAATGACAGGATCCAACTATGCTTGTTACCAGCAGCTCTAACTATTGCCTGTATACACAGTTATGTATCTTGCTCTGTAAATAATAAAAAAAATCTTTTGAAATGATTAGCTCTTGAATTTACCAGTCCATCAATGCAATAAAAAAAATAAAAAGTTAAAGAAAGTTACTGAGAAAAAGTCATCTGTAGTTTTAAAAGAAAATTAAATGGGGGAGGGGAGCGTCTTTTTTTTTTTTGTTAAAATATTTTTAGTAAATATAAATAATAAAAGATAATGAATAAATTCTAAGATTTATTAAGAGGTGGGGATTGCTAGAATATCTGATAAGTATAATCTAGTATTACATACTGATGCATTGCCTTACAAAAGACAAATAACGGCCTGCTTTTATTGATTATATTGTAGAGCCTTATTGCTATATTGGTGGAATTATTTTTATTTGACAGTTATCACAAAGCAGACATTTTCAAATGGTAGAAATTCTATTCTATTAAATTAAAATCGCAAAATTTTTTATTCTTGAGATGTATTATGTTAATGAATTTATTTCCAGAAGAAAATTTGAAAGTTGATTTTACTTTTTATTTTGAGTTATATGTTTATTATTTTTAAATAATCATATAAATATAAATGGTCTGATTTATTTAAACATTATCATTTTGATTTTGTATAATTTTTGAACTGAATCAGTATTTGAAACAAATTCTTGGGAAAGATTATTTGGAATCTAAAGTGCCAGGAGAGCTTCCGTTTTTGATTGTACCTGGCTTTAATATCACTTTTTGATTTAAAAAAAAAGTTCCTACATTTATATATAATATCATATGT